>OOFC01029167.1:0-27607 GCA_900323345.1 Pseudochromis fuscus | reverse complement strand
CCCCCCCATCCCAACTTTTTACGACCTGCTTCATAAATGAAACCATTCTCCGCAAATGTGCCTATGTCCTCTCCTGTGACCAGTAATAGCCCACGGGCTGATTGAGTGTGCCATAATGTAATTTGGATATTAGACTGGGTTAGCTGCATATGTACTGGCAGACCTCTGGTCTCTGTGCTCAATTCAACCACAGGACTTCAGGATAATGTTTCCCTCTACCACCATTAATATCAATGGCTTTAAATACTGCTGAGACTCTGACCAACAAGCAATATTGGGCTACCTGGCACCTCTGGCTGTGGACATTAAATCCTATTTCTTCTTCAATCATGTATGCCGTCATTTTAAACGTTTCCCTGGCAACACTGACTGTTTGGTAACACACTGACTGGGACTGTCTTTGAGTCTCAAGGCGAGTAAATTAACAGACAGAGCGGTCGAACAGCGCGGCTTGGGAGGTTAACGATGCAAAACACTTGCTAACTGTCGACTGCAGCCCTGCTCGTTGCATCAAAAGTATTTAAAATGAATCTACCGTCAGTCCATAATCAAGATTAGTACACTCTGTGCATGCATTGTGTTTCTTGAGACTAAATTGTTGGGTACTTAGTGTCCTTGTACACAGTAGCAAAGTTTATCCATCACCAGCTGCCAAAAGTCAGCTCATGCTATGAAAGGAAAAAGTAAGCAAATAGTCACACTTGTTGATCTGGTCCAGCGAGCACACAAATGTTCAAGGAGTTTCCAGTAATCATGTTTGATGATTTTGTGTTTGTGTTCTTAGTTATGTTTTTTTAATTTATTTCGTTTCGTTAATCACATCGTGTAACAAGATGAACAAGAATAGACTCATTTTGAGTTTCCTGCTGTGATTGCACCCTGTAATCAGACAATACGTTTTCAGTTGCTGTATAAACACTTCCATTTCAGCAGTGTGACTCATTTGATGCGCACCATGCAATTCAGGTTGGGTTTAAATATACCTTGTTCAAAACGATGCTGACCAGTTTTCATGACAGAGCCGGATGCATTATCTAAGCATCATAACTCTAAAATAAAATTACAAGGGTGTAAACACAGGGTGTTTTTTTCCCCCTCTTGTAATTCACACATTAAATCTGTTTCTTTAAGAAGCCACCTTTTCATTTCCTCAATAGCTGCATGCACCAGCAATAGATTTTTTTTTTTTTTTCATTTAAAAGGTTATAGATAATACGTGCATGCATGTGTCACACACAGGTGTATAATTTGAGATGTGCGGATTGATTGATTTATTAGATGATGGATTCACAGAATTAAGCACTGGTTGGCCACTTGATTGATTTATTGACATAAATAAAATGTTTTGCTTTGTTTTGAAAGAGTTCATGAGTACACACAGCACAACAGCACGAGGTGATAATATGGGCATGGCTGTGTTAGTAATGTTAATAATATGTGAAGTGGTTTTTGTTTTCTTTTGTCACCCTCTTGGAGTTTACTTGCTCGTGATGGACGATGGGTGTTGATGCACCAGCTCTTCGTGGACACTCAACTACAGCTAAATGATGAAGACACCAGAACCACGGAGAAGGAAAGCTTTGTAACGGGCCGCCAGCTCCTCTGCCTCCCCCTCTTTGCAGGAAAACTGGAAAAGAATCCAGCGATTGTTATATTTCACCTGCTGCAAAGTCACCCCCAAAAAAATACAAAGCTTCTCTCCAACTCCTGTAGCTGGCTGCACTACTTAACCCACTATTACATCACTCCAGCTGGACGTGTGCCAGACAACACTTGGCTGCCTGCCAACTTACTTTCTTTCTTTCAGTCTGTCTTTCTTTTTTTTTTTTTCTTCTCCCAGCACAGATGAAAACATTTCTTACACTTTTCCCTACAACCTTTATGCATTTTATTGTCTGATGGACACCGCATTTGCCCCCAGTTGCTGACAGTCTGTCAGTGCTCCTCACGAGCTTGACAGGTTATCTTTTATTTATGCCACCGCTCACCTCATGTATGCCACTTGAGAGACAGATGGATGTGTGTAACACCAGATTCTCTCCTGAATGGGGGATTGTATGTTTCCCTAAGTAAGCCCTACAGGAGAATGCATGCTGAAAGATGCCCTCCTCCTTATCAGTCAATGGGCGTAAGTCTATCAGCGGCTAAGGCCCGGAGGAAGGGCTCTGTTTTTTAACAGTTATGAATAGGTGCTGTTCTTGCTTCCTTTTCTTCGAACACTTTGCCCCGAGGCAGACACTGTAAATATCTCTTTCCTGAACTTAACAGAACTCTGAAGAGAGAAATACTGAGGGGGAATATATCTGTTGCACTTTGTTTCACATAGTCCAGTGTTTATTTATTTGTATATTGTAAACATGCTGCGTTTAAATGCATCAAATCAGCTGGCCATCAAATCATTTTGTGTTGCCAAGGCTGATGCTGACTTTGACTTTTACATGTTTAATCTACTTAAGTTATTAATGTTTTTTAATCCGCTTGTTTGCTGCATTCTGCCAGAAACATGACAAAAAAAAAATCAAACACTGACACATTCTCACTCATAAAATGACTCAGTAAACACATGGACAGATTCATTCAGATGGGTTTAATATGAGAATTCAAAAAAAGTGATTTACTGTACTGATATTTTATTTGTTTCTGTGTGTTGGAAACTTCAATATGAACCTGCAATCTAAATATATGTAGATAAAGTATCAGAACTAATAATGTACATTATGCTGCATTTTGAGACTGTGGCTGCAAAACTAACTGTACCTACATAATGTTGTTTTTATACAAAACCTGAATCTGCAATACAACTCTCAAGTGAGAAGTAGAATATTTTCTTCTAAATATAATGTATCATATCATGAAGAATAAAGTTCCACCATCAAGAAACTTCATAACATTTTAAAACGACATAGTACTGCACTATGCTACTACAGATACAAGCAAAGGTGAAAGTGCATTTCTAGCATGAAATACAAATATTTTTAATGTAAAAACAACTGAGTGCTTGAAAGCACTCAGAGATCACAAATCTCCACCTCAGGCATAATCCAGCTGTGCTGATGCTGTAGACTGAACACTGCCGCCCTCTTGTGGTGAAACAACAACACTATCTTCTTCAACCATTTACCCAATATACAATATACAAAAAAAAAACAATAATAAATCCATCCAGTAATTCATCCCACTGTTGCTAACAAACAAACACACTGATGCTGATAAAAACATAACCTCCATGACGGAGGTAATAAAAGTTTTATTTATTTTTTTTTTTTTCATTTTGGGAATGATGTCATGACTGAACACTCAACATTAAAAATTCCTTTGTATTTGCTGTTGCTACCGCGCCATGATAGAGATACATGATGATTAATGTAACTGCTGACTGAAGCAAACTCTTTACTGTTCTCTGTTTGTATAGTTAGATGTCCTCGCATCAATCTGCCAACAATGGATTTATGAAACTTACTTTACTAAGCATTATTATTTAACGCTGTGTACACTCCTATCAGAAGCTTTTAGTTATTCTCAGTTATACGTATTTGTACAAGGCAAATATTATTCATTGCTTGGACAGGACTCTGATTTTTTTTTTCCCCCCTTATATATGTCTTCTTAACTTGTCAAGCGAGGCCCAGGTGGAAAAAGGTTAACTTGTTATGAGTCTAATGCATCATTCCTTAGCAACAGCTCCTCATTTTCCCTCCATCTTTTACCCATTTGTCAATTTTCTCTGCATATAAAAATGACTGACATGTATTGATAGGTGAGGACTTGATCCTGTGAATTTGACATCACGGTAACAAGGGGAAAAATAACACCGAGCAGTGGAAAAAAACAACATACCCCTCTTGTAAAATAAAGACAACCTCTAATTCACCTGGCGAGAAAGTAGCTGAGCATGTCCAGTCCTGAGGATCAATGCCAACGCAGTGATCTCAGCGGCTTGATCGAGCTCTTGGAAAACACTTTATGTTTCGTGATAAATTGCCGTAAGATGTTGCATCCAAAATCAAGACAGCATAGTTTCCTTGTTCCTGTTTGGTAATCTTTATAGACATTTGACAAATTAATAGCAGTGACTGACTACTGTTAAATTTTGACGTGACGAATTAAAAGAATTACAGAGGAAGTTATTTCAAGCTAATATTTTATATGTATTGTGAGGCGAAGCTCGGTGGTAAGCAATGCAGCTCGCCTTCTTCCTGAAGATTGAATGATTTACAAACCGCTGTTCACACCCTGCGTTATGTGTTGACAGCCATGCCAAAATGTCAAGCTTCACACAGATGCACAAACTCTGTGCTTTGTCAACCAGTTGTGTAATTGCTATTTAATTTATAGACACTGAATGCCTCAGAGGCAAAACTCAAGCTGCACAAGCAAGCTGCAAGGAGACTGCAGAGCGGAGCAAGAAGGGATTTTTAAGCATGGGCCGTATGACATTTTGCACGTATCTTTCAAACTGGGCATGATTGATAGTCCTGTTCTTACAGATATATCACATTACATCCAGGACAGGTGTATCCATCCCCATGGATCCTCACATTGATTTTGCATTTTTTTATGGTTTAGGGTGCTTAAAGAATTTGTCCCAGCACCTCAGACACATGTCTCGCTGTGTGGAGCTGGCTGGGTGGGTGGGTGCACCTGGAGTCAGCAGTCCCACAAAAAAACTTTACTGCACTGCAATGCAGATTTTTGCTGAGCTTTCAGCTTTTAGATTGCACAATGAGATCCTGCCATTCAACTTTTACTGTTAAAGTATCACATGCATTTTAAGAACTAAGGCCAATCAGTGTGTATTCATAATAAAGTTTGATGAAACATGAGGTAACTTAGGCTTAAGTAATATATATATATACAGTTTTGCTCATACGTTTACATACCCTGACAGAATTTGTGATTTTTTTTTTTGGCCATTTTTCAGAGAATGTCAATGATGAGAGAAAAAACTTTTTTCACTCATGGTCAGTGGTTGGATGAAGACATTTATTGTCAAACAACTGCCCAACAGAAACTACCCAAATGACCTTGATCAAAATGGCCAAAAAAAATCGCAAATTCCGCCAGGGTATGTAAACTTATGAGCACAACTGTATGTACTTTAAAATATAACACAGCAGGCAATCATCACAAAAAAACCTGCACTTGAAGTTACTGTGCTCAGAGTCCCTTTAACAGCCTTGCAGAGCATCTCAATAAGCAGCGGAGTAGTGAAAGCTCCATTTGAAGGATACACCTGGGCCTTTAGGAAAGACTTGTCAACGATTCGCAAGTAGAGCGCATGAAACCTCCGGGGACGCTCTCGCTCTTCTGAATGGCTTTATTAGTGCCTCTGCAGTCATTCCAGCTTCTCTTAAATGGAGCGACACTTAGAAGTGCGATGAAGTAACTCGGGGCCCATTAGCTCACTTCGCAGCACGGCACCACGCCGCTGGTGCCGAGTGATATTGCCAGCAGCTGGGTCGACAACATCAAGCCCACATGAGGTTAGGAGCTATAGGGTGACCAAATAAAGCAGCCGGCAGACTTCCTCTCCGTGTATGTGCCTTAGCCATAACAGTATAAATGAAACATCTGGCGTTTAAAAAGTTAAGTATAAATGCGTAAATAAAAATTTAGACATGGATTTACACCTGGATTTTTCTTTAAAACTTCCTGCTTGCCAGCTTTGATAAAAACCACTTGTCTATAAATAGCACATGTTGTGAGGATGTTTTTATGATGCCTGGAACCACACTTTCCTTTGTAATCTGAGATTAAACTTCCTCGAACTCTTATCTTGTTCCTCAACTTTGAGACTGTATCATAAGTGAAAAGATACAAGCTCAGTTAATCAGATTATTTCCTCCTTCTCCATTAGAGTCTCTGAATACACCCCTTTTAATGCAAATGGTTATTTTTCTTGATTGCATTTTTTTGGAGAAGGAGTGCACAGAAATGTTGCAAGAGGTGTGTGTATGGTCATTTGCGTACGCCTGTCACACTGAAGTGATCCAGGGGTGCTGAAAAACAGGCCGCTAAGCCGAACTGAGGCCTTCACCCTCTTTTCATGCACATTCCTCAGCTTAACATGTCAAGAAGAGAAACACATTATGAGATGCTGCTGTCCCTGTGGGTATGAATTAAGCATGTGACAGGGGTGTGTGCAAGTATGTTTAAGTGTGCCCTGTTCATTCGAGGAATGTCCCCAGTCTACCCAGTCGAGCGGAACTGCATCGAAACCGGAGAGCAAGTATCACCTCAGCTCGAGCAGCGATACTCAGAGGCCACGGTTAAGAGCAGATACCTAACATCTCACATTCACTTCATTTTACCCTTTTAACTCTTCTGTCATCTGCTGCAGCAACTTAAGCGGAAAGAAAATTACACGCTGCGAGCTGAGAGTCGACGCGTCACGTAGAAGTTCATATGTTCTCAAATCTGAAAAACATATCTTTAGTTTCAAAAGGTCAAATCAAAGCGTTAACCTTCCACGTGCCAAAGAGAAATGGTTTGTTTTAAACAAGGTAAAAGAGCAGTAATTAAAATTTATGGCTGCAGTCTGACAGGCTAATTTGAAGCTGCCACATTTCTCGAAAAAAAGATTATTATTAGAAGACTGACTGTGGGTGACTGCATTTAAAATGAAAACTCATTCATTAGTCATAGAGTCATAATAGACAGCAGTGGAAATGTTACACCCTCAGTGCAGTGTGGAGAAAAGATTGCAAGCAATTAAACAACAAACTAAAGTTTTCTTGTGAACCAAATTTTAATAGAAAAAAAACTCTAATGATCTGTGCTGATCAGCTGCCCTGATTCATCCAGACAAAGAGACAGAGATGGATGAATATGAAGAAATGCAGAAAGCAAAGGGAGAGAGAAAGAGAAGGAAAAAGGTAAACGATTAGTTGCTGGTATTTCACGCTGGATGATACTTGGCTGGGCCTCCCTTGTGAAACTGGCTCGCTGCTTGGGTGACTGGGCCCTTGTCCCTTCAGGGTGATTTACACACAACCACTTCTTTACTCTGCTTTGTTTGTTTTCCAGTTCCTTAGCAACTGCAGGTTGTTTTTCTTATGTACTGTTACCTGTCCTGTTTGTCTCCTGACAAGCAAGCTAAATTGTCTCTTCTTATTTATTGCCCAATACCATTGTTGTATATGGGGACAGTTGAACTGGTAACATCATGGTGAAGGACGAGCTTTCTGTCTGTCACACACTTCAAAAACACACAACCTGAGCACTGTACACACATCACAAATACACCTCTATTTCAGTAGTTGTTTAGTTTTCAAGTAATTGTAGTATTTCCCTTAACATACGCCCTGTAATCCAGTGTTTTTTATAAGCTTTGATGCTGAAGTAACTATCTTGTATCCTTTTATTTCTTCTTATCAAAACAGAGTTAAAAGCGCAGCCTGGCTCTGACTGACAAGCTGTGCAGCTCGCTGATTTAACCGCAGTGCATTAATGCTAAACCATTACATGCTTGCACAATTCATCTTGGCATGACTGAATGGCTGCTATTGTCCACATAAATTCTTCTTTGGAGTTTTTGCAAGAGTAAGGTGCGGTCATTCGGAGGTTGTGTAATGTGAATTGTCGAGCGGTGAAGGCAGAGGGGTGTGATCAGCGATTGTTCCTTTTAAATCCTTTAAACCATTGCTGTTATTGTCTAACAAATTAAGATCTAATGCTAATCTATCATTCCCGTCATTTATTTTTTTTCTGTCCTTAGCAACTTCTCACTCCGTTGATGTGGACCATATATATATTTTTTTGTTTTGCTAATTGTGTCATGAGATGTAATTCCAGTAAACAGTGACTTCTCACATTTTTATTTCCACATGATGCACACATTCAGCGAGCTGTGCATGTTGCACCTGCAAGTCGGCAGCACTTTTAAGAGAAGCAGTTAATTGTGAGCACAGACTACCTCCTCCCTTCCATTACCACAACATTAGCAGTCATTTGCACAGTTATCCATGTAAATAACTCCCATTTTTATTAACTTTTCTTGACACCATTTTCTTGAAATTGCCTTTTTTATGGTCCACTTTTTCAAGATAATTGCATTCAAGTGAATTACTGCACATACAGCTGGTTGTAAAGTGCTTGCAGGGACAATAAAGAACCTCTTGGGCCATGCACACTATTCACGTACTCTTGGAGACATCTTTTGCCAGGGGTATGAAGTCATGTTATAAAATTCAGAACACGTTTCACATACGGTGCATTAAAGTGATATTGCTCCTTTGGAGAGGAAATATGAAAGGTTAAAGCAACATCGAATTTTGTTTTATACATTTTAGATCTTTTTCCACTTTTTAAATGTCCAAAATGTTTCCTGAAGTGGGGCCGAACTGAGCCCTTTCATGCGGCTGTGGGGCAACAGGTGCGGCCCACTGTCTCCTCTGATGGATATGATAGCTGCTCTCTGGCTGGGATTCTCAGAGGCAGCATAATCCAGCCCTAATCTCCCTGTAATTCAGGGAGGATTGGGTTCTTCAGATGAGCAAGTGGAAACCTTTAGTGGTGTGTGAGAGCTGAATACGTTTAAATTGGCCCTACATGAAAACCCAGCACTGGTGTGTTTTTTCATTCATGTCTGTCTTTTTTTTTTTTTTAACCTGTTTTAGTCATCTACATCCGAAGTCTGTATTTGGGGCTTTAGTTGTAAAAACAACTGCAGTTGTAGAGTTGCTACTGTTTGAACCTGCTTTACTGACTCCCTGCTCGCCTTTTTGAACTTTTAATTCAGTGACAATGTTTTATATTTACAGTAAATGTGCATATATTGTACATAATGTCATTTTTGGAATGAACACATTGGTTCTTTACATGTTCACTGACAGAAGTAAATGTCAACTCAAAACCAAAGTATCATGTTCACAGTTGGAGCAGTTTCAGCTGTTTGTTTTTTTCTGTATTGATGTCAAAAGGTGTTTACTGCTGTGTAAAGTTAATTTAACTCATGTATACAGATTACAAATTTGCCTCAAAAGCTTTTGACCTCATCTGTTACTCTAAACTATTTCTATGTGTGTTTTTGTATGAAATTAATAGTCTTAATTCTTGTTGTGCAATTTACTTTGTTTATTTTGAACCATTAAAAAAATAATCAAGTTGTTCTTTCTCTGGCCTGTGTGGTTTTTACCATTATTATTGTCACTGATGTCACAGGAGCAGTGGCTGTGCAGTTCCTGTGACTCATCTCTAGAGGGACCATCTGACATGGAGTGTCAGGCAAGTTCACATTTCACAGGAGCCACATCTGGAATCAAATAAACTCTGGTTTACATGTATAGATGACAGTTTTAAATTTTGAATGTCACAAAAAATGAAGAAGTTCGTATTCATTGTTTGTGTGTTTGTTTGTTTCAGAAAAACTCTTACTCGGACCTCTATGGACACTATTCATCCATCATCAAGACCCAGTCATTTCTATTCCCACTGGTAGTTGTATACTGGTAGTTGTATCATAAGTGATGTATTTTACAATGTGTTTCCTGCAGATACACAACCCCTAACAGCAGTGGGACAACCCTCTGGTTTAAGTCACTTTACTGTAGCCTGGGTAGTAACTGCTAACCCAGACTTCACTATGCAGGAGGACACAGGAAAAACAGATACATTAAGGAACATGCTGTTTTAGCACATTCACGCACAAAGCCACTATCAACACATAAAACATCACAGTCAAAGGCCAGCAGATTCAGACTTCAAAACTCTTACAGACACAAATTCCTGGTGTGTTAATTTAGTACTTGCATGAATTTCAGAAGTATTTCAAATGGTTAATTTCTACCGAGCTCCTAAAGGGACATGAAGAAAAAACATTTTTTGATGAAAAAAAAGAAAAAGTGCTGGTAGTGCGCATGAGATAGCGTTTCTGGTATACAGAATAGTATGCATAATTTGTCTAATTCTTCAGTTCATGAATTAGCTTGAAAATTACCGAACATCACCGTCCACACGTGTTACGCCATTTTAAGGTGGACCGGGAAATTCAGTCTCTTCTGTATACAGGAAATGCTATCTCATGCGCACGAGATACATCCGGAAATGCTATCTTGCATGATGTACTAACTCCTGCGCACAAGATAGTTTCACGAGCGCACGAGATAGTTATCTGGGCGCACGAGATAGTATTTCCCCTTATACAGAAGAGGCTGAATTTCCCGGTCCACCTTAAAGTGACATAACGCCTGTAGATGGCAGTGTTCAGTAATTTTCAAGCTAAATCATGAACTGAAGAACAAATTATGTATTCTCTTCTGTATACCGGAAATGCTATCTCGCGCGCACAAATTATATATATCGAATGCGCACGGGCACTTTTTATTTCATCTTTTTTTTTTCATTATGTCCCTTTAGAGGCTCTGTAAATGTGATATTTTTTCTTGACTTTTTAAAATTTTAAATCAACAACTAACCTCCTCCGATGAGGTCGTCATTCCAAATATGTTCTTTCCTGTCGTCAAAAGACAAATGAATAAATACTCAACAGAGTGTTTGACTTCCTGAGTGTGTGTCAATAAATAGTTACAAATGACTGCTGACTGAACAGGATGCTTCCTGCTGACATGTGTCACAGTGTCATCAGTTCAACTCACTTTGAGCACTAAGCTCACCCAGCAGGTTGCTGTCAGCGCAGAAGTGCTCGAACCCAGCTCGCACAAACAAACACACACATGCGGCGAATGCACACACCTGTGCATTATACACACATACGCAGAGATCAGCCAGGATTACTGTCAGAAAGGTTCGTACATCAAGACTGACTGAGCAATCCACGTACATGTGCCAACAGTTTCCTTTCACCTGGGGACAAAGGAGCACGGAGGAAGAGCAGGGAGGAAAAAAAGATTGCAGAAGATGATGGGGAAGATACCATTTGTTTATTTATATGGAACATCTTTACTGAGGGGAAAAAAGTGAAAGAAAAAAGAGCTCTTTTCCCTTCTGTATTGTAGCGATGATAGATTTACTGTCTCAATAAAATAAAGAATTTGTAACAAGGATCCTTGTCTAATAGCTATTGAGAAACTGAAGACCTTCAGAGATGGAAATCTACAATGATTCAGCTTGCTTTTTCCATTGTCTGGATGTGGGAGGTCTCCAAACTCACTTTGAGGTTTTAATCCAATTAAGAAAACAATGATTTATGTGTACATTGTGCCAGAAGAGTCTGAAAGACCTTTGTTCTCAATAACTCAAGCTTAATGCTGCTTTTATAAATGGGTAGAGTAATAGAGTTAAGATCTGCACTGATTGACCTCCTAAAAAACACTTAAGAAATCCAATATAGTATTTTATTTAATCTTAGAATCATCACACATTTCAGGAAAAAAAAAAACATAAATTTGAATCAAGCTCAAGACAAAAACAAAAGCAAATTTCATGACATGCTTGTGGATTTTGATCTGGACAGAAACCTGTGTGGAAAGTGTTGAGTGTCAAGATGACGGCTAATGGAAAACATACAAGTATCAGGTGTTATTCACTGTATCTCTTGGCTGCTGGTTTGTTTAGGTAACCCTGCACATGGGCAGCAAACCTCAATGAAGAACACAGTCTCCATAATACACTGTATGAGTCATGCATGAGTGTGTACATTATGCATGTGCGACTACGCATGTTTGTATGTGTGCTGCATATACATTCAGCGTGTGTTACTTAAGATCTGTTGCTATTGTCTGCACACATGTAAATCAGATGCACACATACAGACGTGTGTGGAATAAATATCTACAAGTTTCTGATACACGTGTATCCTCTCCTGCACATGCAGCGTGCCCTGCCCTGGTATTTAAGACTGAGTAAATCATTTATGTCTCACAGATTTTGTCAGTCAACACAGAACACTGCCTTTCTTTGTGCATGACCACTCAAGCTAACAGAAATTTACCAGATGTGTTTTGAGCCATTGTTTATAAAGATAGCAACCATTAGCTTGTATCCAAGGCCATCCCTGAACAATAGTCCCCATTGTGTAGGTTTTTTTCAACTCACTCAACCTGAATGCCAGCTAAAGTGATGTGTCAGTATTGACAGGATTTCATGCTAAATTTGTTTAAACATATTACAATAATAAAAAAACATTAACTTACAAAAAGACAATTTTTATTTTAAGCCTCCACTGAATTGTTATGGTGTGACTGGTGTTTTAATTTGACACTTCAGAAACTTGTACTTGTTCTGTTTTGTACAGAGTAAATAAAAACAGTTCATTTCATTATTTGAAATACTATTATGAAAGCAAACTCTTTTTATTTACAGCATTATACTGCATTATCTGGTTAATGTGGACCCAAATTAGATCAGTTGAGAGCAGGTGATTTTCAACAAGCTGCATGGAAGGAGAGAAGTCTACTGTCTGCTCCTATTTGTAAACTTATTGACTTAAAAGAAAAAATCTTAATTGTATTTCATAGTTAATCATTTGCCTGTTTTTTAAATTGTGGTTTTGTGGATGATACTGATTCAATATCTCTACGATCATAGCAGAGGTTTGCAGTACTGAGTGGATGTGAGCCCCAGAATCCATGGTGCTGACAGCGCCAAAGTGATTTAACAGCAGGAAGTGGAAAGAGAAAGGATTCAAATACCGGGCAGGAAAGTGGAGCATAAATGTCAGAAAAGAAAACATCAGGATTAAAAACCCTATAAGACAAAAACCCAGAAATGACTTTAAAATATTTTCTTTGAATTACTCTGAAAGCTGCGATTGCATCCTTCCAAATTTTCAAATTTACCGAGAGACTCGGTGAAACTTGACCCCATCAAAGGGGAAAAAGGGTCAAAGCCACATTTAGATAACTACGTGTGACAAGCTGACCTTTGACCCCAGCGCCCCGTCACTCCAACTGCTGAATGAGAAGCAAAACTAAGAAAACACTGTCCTCTACACCTTTGTGTTGTTTTTGATCTCATTCTTCTGTCCACCATGAAATCAGTTTGAGTCACAGATGCCTCTTGGATGAATCTTTCTGTGTGTGTCAATGTATGTGTGTGTGCAAAGATTTGTGTGTGTGTGTGTGTGTGTGTGTATATATGCTTCGGGGGCCCAAAGGGTCATTGGTGTCTGCAATCCTTTTTCTTCCCTCTCCGACATCCCAGAATGCCGCAGCACATGAGAGGACTGAGGATTAGAGAAAGTGTCCTCTCGGATGACTTGTCCATCTGTGCCCAGGATCGAGTTATAAGGAGTTGTGATATTGGGCCGATTCATTTCAATCAACAGCAGATCCAATTCAAATAAGCCCCTCAACTGCAAGGAAAATCCCTCCTGAGGCTCTGTTACCGTGTTTCTTTGGTGGAAGAAAAATAGTGCGGTGACTTTTTTTTTTTTCACCCTCTCTCTTGTTCTCTTATTTATTGATCAACAGTCTCAGCTCTTCCTTTGCTTCATCATGTCCAAACCTAATAGCGAAGCCATTTTCATCATCTCTCCTTCTTTTTTTTTTCACCCTCCAGTTTGGTTGCTAATCAGGAAGCACCTAGTCCCTATTTATCATGTAAATTGAATCATTACCACCCACACCACAGGAAAGAAAAACATCATCATGGCCTAATGCATTTTGTGACTGTGTTTATAGTGATTGCCATTGTGCATTCTAACAGATGTGAGGGGTTAATGATAATGCTTTGATCTTCTTTAAACAAGTTGACTTGCGATTTGACCTTTGAACATATCCGTGCTTTAGCTTGGGGGAAATGTTCCCGAATATGTCTCTGGAAATGATTATTCAATATGACACTAACATAATGAATTACAAACCATATAAATTCAAATGATTGTTGAGATTTGCCTTTTCCTGTCAGGAGCTCATTTGATTGTTTTCCACACATTGTAATTTAAAAGGTTCTTAAATTGAGGTTCCTCAAGTCTGAGAAATATGAATTAACTCAGAATTTTCTGTCGTGTGTATAGATAAAATACATATTCAAGCCAATATCAGGCATTAATTTTGTTATATAAGAGCTTTTTTGTTTACTCATACAGTAGTTACAATAATACTGGTGGATGATTTATCACTCTAAATGCTGATCGCAGAGACTTCATCAGCTAATTGAAAAAGTTATGAATGTCATTTCAAGTCCTTTTACAAGTTGACAAAAAAGTCATAATCCTGTAAAAATAGTAGGTAGGGATTCAAATTATTGAGTAATTCATTAATCAATAGTTGTTTCATCGTATGGATAGATTATCGATTAATTGATAATCGATTTTTCGTAGCTTAGCTCGTAGCTTGCTTCCCCGCGGGTGGTTATTGTAGTTCTATCTATATCTGGTCCTTCGCCCAGGACCAATCTGCCTTGGGAGACCCTACCAGGGGCACTAATTTAGTGAAGTTGTGGAGGAGTTGTACTTTAAAATTTTTCCACAGATTGTCCATTTGGCGTCTTTGTCGTCATCAACCAACTTAATGTGGTTCCATATCGAACTCTGTCTTGTCCTCTTCATCCTGCTAGCTTACCGCTTCTCGTTTGTCTTGCTGTTGTCGTCAGAGGCCCGCTTCTCTTGTGTTTTCGTGTGTGCGTCAAGGACGTGTGGTGTCAAGTGCGCCCTCATGCGGGCTTGTGGGGAATTACGGGTTCAAAACGCAATTAATTGCAATTAATTCATGTTAATCAAGTAATTTCTTATCGACAATTAATTGATAATCTGATTAATTGATAATTGATAATCCCTAATAGTAAGAAAATATTATATATGTGTGCTTTATTACACAGCAAGCCTTTTAGATTTTGATTGAAAGTCTGCACCATTAACATCTTCCTAACATTTCAGTGACACAAGTTAAATTTAAATAACAACTGACTCAGTGTAAATAACATACAGAAATCATTGCAGGCTTTCAACTGTCTGTTTATCACCAGTTTTTTGGGAGCTGTGAGTGATGCTGTCTTTCCTTCTGCCCAGTGCATGCTGGGATAGGCCCCAGTCTTCAATGATGGATTACACAGAGTGACAGAAAAAAAATGAATGAACAAAAGCAGACAGAAAATATGAATGAATGCCGCACAGTACATCTAATCACTGTATCAGTCTGTATCAATCTGTAAACAAAACGTGTGTGAACTGAAACACTGAAGAGGAATATTCAATTAGAAAAAAATAATAATAGAAGTATTGTTTGGGATGTGTCATGCATTGTCAAAGAATGTCTTTCTTTTCCTTTTGGCAGCAGCTGACATTATGATAAAGTGTCTGTCTTTTTGTCAGTTAACACACACACACACACACACACACACACACTCTGGGACATAAAACACCCCTATGCATCTCTCTTCCATCTGCCATGCCCTTGTGTTTCATCACCTTTAAGTGCTTATGAAATTATCTATATTCAGTGATGGCTCAGAGCCTTTTTCTTTTGCTTCACCAGCCAGCAATGTTGTTTGCGCAGTCAGTCCTGGGGGCAACCAGAGCTCACCTTGTCAGGGCCAAGGACAGAGATACCACCTCCTCATCCTCACTGCACTCCCCTCCTTGTTTTCCACATTTTTCTTCAATTTTTTTAGTCTTTTTCCTCCACATTCTCCTATACTTTTCTAACTCCTAGATATGTGTTTGTGTGTGTGTGTGTGTGTGTATGACTAAGTGTGTATGTGTTCCAGCTTGTGCATACACCCTGAGTGCATGGCACCGAGCCAGATGCAGGCAGATAACATCTTGAAGGAAACATTACAGTATTGCATACTCAATTCAAATTACTCAAATGTTTATAGCAACCAGTGCCACAACAGGTGGAGAGGGATGAACCTTTGGCAGTCTGGCAGGTCCTGCTCTTCATGGAGCTGTGGTTTCTGATGCCTTATGACAGCAAGTCAAGAGGAACTGACTCACTTGAGTGTGTCACACATAAAGAAGGTTTTGTCTGCAGCAGAGAGAATTGAAAGTGCAGCAGGAACATGTTGAAATGCATGCTCTCCTGCTGAGGTCTAATTTGCAAAAAAAAAAGCCTACATTATGATTTGATCTCTTATTTTGTGGCTACAAGTGTATATTTATGTTTGAAACTACACCTTGTAAAACAAATTGCACCTTACCGGTATTACTACGACATCATTATTGTTATTTTTGCCATTTCCACTGCTTACACTGCTTCTTGGGATGACCCTTATTATAGAAGTTATTAAAACATCTGAGTGTGAGTAATTTCACTGAAGTTGCCTAAAAAAACCAATCATGTCAACCCCTTGTCTTTGATTTGCAATTTACACTTGTTATTTATGACAGTCATGAGTAATATGCAGTATATTTCCCTTTGAATAACCCACAGATGAGTAATGCATGCATCTGCCTAACGTGTAGCAGCTTGCATGTTGCCCTGCCGTAAGTGCAGATGTTTTCAGCACATCTGATTCCAGCAGCACAGCAGCGCAATTATCTCGGAGATAACTGATAATTAACGTATAAGAAATTTCTTTTAGCTTTATTCATAAAAACCGCACATGTGATTCAGTAACAGCTGCCAAAGGATGCCAGTTTAACAGTGAGTGAGTGAGGGAGAGAGGGAGGGAGCTCCACCTCCTCTTTCTCTCTGTTAACTCCACCCTGCGAGCTGACGGCTGACCCCTGGCTGCTCCCTGACATCAGCCAAGACAGAAAAGCAAAGAGCCCCTTCACAGGATCGCTGACATGCTCTGCTGTCAAAGCAGTTGACAGAGGAGAAGCTAAACATGTTGAGAAAATAGAAGCTCCTTACAGCTTGCCAATCACCAATACCCATCTTCTGTTTTTTTTTTCCTCTTATTTTTCTTTTTTTCCTCCCAAGTGGAAATATTTGAAGAGAGGACGGATCACTCACCTGAGCTCATTACCTGCCTGCTGGCCCAACACACCACAATTTAAATGACACTAAGTCCTTTTACAAACACACAGACGTTTCTCTGCATAAAAAGGATGTAAGTGTCCGCACGTAGGAAAAAGAGAGGAAAGTTGGTTCTGTCAGCACAGGAAAGCATCCTGCTGCAGATTTGTGTCAAAAAGAAAATCTTATTTAAAGCAATTTTTTGACAAGGAGGAAGTTTTCTTTGCTCTGGCGAAGAAGGAAAAGAAAAACATCAGATGATAAAAAGTGTCTGGATGTGGAGTGCAGAACACAAGGAACCAACTACACACACACACACACACACACACATTTCCTTGGTTCACTTCATTTTATTTCAGTTGGATACAGACCTATGAAATGAGCTTTCAACAAATACGTAATTGCTCAGCCATTCTGCCACTCTGTTGATCCCACATTACACAGCCAGAGCTATTGCACTTTTTCCCCGACTCTCTTTGACATATCCTTGGCTTTTTGGAGCGGCTCCCTTTATAAAATCAAGCCTCGGTGTAAAATGTGGATTACAAGCGTACTGAGTTCAGTTTTTCATGTAGCCTAAATTAAGTACACTAGAAGCTGCTTTTTACTGTTCGGGAAAACCCTGAGTGAAAGATTAGAGGGGGAGAAGAGAAGGCAGTGTGGAAAAAACCAAGAGAGAGTAGTTAGGAAATTAAAGAAAAATACTTCCTTTGAACGTGTATACATGTAAAAGTTTAATGTACTAGTAGAGTATTATGTAAGATTCTTACAAATTGTAACTGTCTGCTTCATGTGACAAGTCTGGGGGAGAAAACTCTTGTATAAATACATATAGATGACCTTGTCACCACTCAGTTGACTGCCAGTCAATCTTACATTTCTATCTGAAAGCTTTGATGCGTCACTGTAAAGCAAAGCATGGAAACGACACCATAAAAATTCCCTCTCCAAATGGAAAATGAGAGTAAATCTCTCAAAGGCCAGACCAGGTCACAGCAGAAAGAAAAAAAAAAAACACAGAGCGAGCAGAACAGACGGCTTTGCTGGATTTTGTATGGATGACTCCCATGTTCTCAGCTGTGCCTGAGAATGAGTTATGGTCACAGTGAGAAACTCTGACAGTACCCACCACCCACATGGCACAGCCACCGTCTGACTGCTTCTCTCCACTTATTGCTGTTTGCTTGTATTTTGTCATACTATTAATTATAAGTATTTTAGAAACACACATATAGTGAACCAGGGGAAGTTATGTAGTAAAACATATAATGAAACTGATACATTTAACATTTTTGCACTTAAGTACTTTTTATAGTTAATGAGCACAACAGCAATAAAGCAAATACAATAAGTGGTTACATGCTGAGAAATGTTTGTGATGTATTTCCAGTATTACACCACTTCACTTATTTAGAGGTGAAGCTGTCAGTAAGTCACCTGGATTACTTTGAAAACCACATGGTAGTTTCCAGTTTTATCTGGTTCAATTACTGAAAAACAAGACCGTAAGTAACTGTAACTGAACAATGTGGTTGCATTCACTTCTGCAAATTTATCGGTAACATTTAAAGATAGACTAGAAAGCACTCAGAGTGAATAAACCTGCACCAAGGTATAATCCAGCTGGACTGTTGTCCTCTTCTGGTGACATAGCAACACTGTCTTTTTAAAACATTTGCCCATTTATACAAATAGAGATTTTGCAGGATTTATAGTGCAGAAGTAATAAGTAAAAACATTTATGACATTTTAAATATATACAGTTTTAAAAAAGAATCGTACAGTATAAAACACCAACAAAGAAAAAAACAATAGTGTGCACTGAGAACAAATGTGCAAGTTATTGAAATAACCAGAGTCACACTGAAAAGAAAATATAAATACTAACAAAAACACGGAGATCAAGCTATGTCTGGCATATTATTGCAGATCAACATCAACATTCAAATGTCTGTTGGCAGCCTGAAGAAATAACCCTTCCCTCCTGGACGTAGGTGGAATATATATATGTATAAACTAAAGTGTGATGCAAAAGATGTTGTGATTGTTTCTGTGCTGCAATATGCATGAATTGGAGCTACGCTATAATTAAGATATGCTTAGGCCTTTGTGGAAAACTTTTTTTTCTTACCACATCCATTTGGTGTAACTATTGTTGCACACTTCCTGCAGGGGCACGCTACTTTGATGCCCAACGTAAATCATGAGGTGCACAACAGTTCAGTGCGGGATAATGGGTAAGGTTGAAAGCTCTGAATCATTAGTGGGTGAACCTTTGAGCTTTGTGTCTCTTCATCACAATGTAAAAAAAATGGTCAGCACAAAGCAGGTGGTCACAGGTTTGATGCTTAAAAAAAACAAAACCCTGCAAACACACACTGCTACAGTTCCTGAAATACACACATTTCTGGGCTGTTGCTTGTGTCGGGTTAAGTCATTACTGACAGGGATCTTCATGGAGGTCTGTGGGGTTTTGGGGGGAGGTCTGCAGTGATTTGGACATAGCAGCACAGAGTAGCTCCTGGGTAAAACTGACAGGTCTATTATAGGTTTCCGCCTTTCTCCTCAGCAGGCGGATACACTCCCCTTGAGCCAGTGATTATGACTTCTATAACAAGCCCTTCAACATGCTTGCAGCAAAAACATGCACACACACGTGCACACACACACACAAACTCAGTGGTTGATTTATGAGCTTGAGCGCCTGGAGGTGGGAGGCAGCGTCGTCGTCCCCCAGACATGTTGACCAGAGCATTAGCTATCGAAAGAAGACAGGGAGGCTGGCAGCACTGTAATTAACGCACTAAATACATTAGGCTGAAAGATCCCACAGTACATCAACAGGGGGATGCACTGAGAAATGATTTGGCCACTTAGTCCTGAAGCATCTGCGTTAAGGATGATTGCGTAAATGACAGAAGTGATTCAAAGAAAATCTGATTCATAATGTCCTGACAACACATGAAAGCTCCTCTGGGTTGTTTCCTAGTTGTGAATTAAGATTTAAGATACACAACCACTACAAAATAAAATATTCAACCACTATTAAAACAGACGGAGGTGTTCTCCTAAATTAAATATCTACTGAAAGCAGGGGTTTTTAGTATCAGGTTAGCTGTATCTTAATGTAATTTTGGGGCAGTTAAATAATAAAGCAGATTCTCCTCAAACACAGCAATTTGTTCTGAGCTGAATAAATGATTCACAAAATGTATCTGAATGATAAATTCACAAAAACACACAAACTTCTACCAACAAAACCAGAGGGATCCAGTATTTGGGAAAAAAAAAAAAAAAAAGTTGGCCCAGTTATTGCCACAATATAAAGTTGCATCATCCAGGAAGACACTGTAAGTCGTCAAATCAATAAGTACAAATTGTTGATGAATTCCCAGTCGTCTCATATTTCAGCTGTTTACCTGGGAATTGTTATGACTAAAGGCAACATTAGTCACACAATGACAACTTTCCAAGGTGGTAAAGTCATATTTCATTATAATATAAACTACAGTGCGGCATTTTGGTGTCGGAGTGTATTTAAAGTCACAGGCGCGTTATTCCCAACAGATTGTTCTGTGTGTCTTAAAGTAGTGTCAGATATCAGAGGAGCTATGATTCTTACTACTTTGAAACAAACAGTGTAGTTGACGGGCTTTCATGTGATAACACTGATATGAAATCTACATTCATATATTGTTTCACAGCCATTTTGGATGACCTCTTTGTGGTTTTTGATAAATCAGTCTCAGCCATATAAAAGTACTGGTCACAGTCATAAAAAACCTAGAGTTTAAAACTAAATTTCTACATCATAGTGCTTATGTGGCTATTTTAAAATAATGTCTTCCATGAATGAAATACAAAAGCTGCTTTGACACTGATGTTGCTCAACTTATGAATCACTGCAGCAGCTACAGTCAGCGGCGTCCTACACGTGCAGCTCAGAAAGGAGGCGATCTTCCTGCCATTTATCGATGATGACTGCGTCTCTTCAACTGTTAGGGAAGACAATGGGGAGCATTGTGCATTTCGTCGACAGCATCCGCCTTTATTGACTTAAGTAAGCCCTGCTGTTGCTCCTGCACTCAACAATTTGAGATAACTTCCTCTGTCACAACACAAAAGCGGGTGAAACACACTGAGCTACGCCCACTCCCCCCCCTCTAACATCAGCCCCTGCTAATTACCTGAGCATATGCTAAGCTGACAGGTGAAGGTTTGCGATGGATGTCTTAGTGGGTGGGGGAAAGGGGCTGCCTAGGGTTGACACCACTCCACTCCAGTGACCTACAGCTGAACTTGGACCTGGGAGAAAATAACAGGTTCTCCAATTAGGCCGCCAGTGTCTCACCGCAGGGCTGTTTCTGGAAGTCTTTCTTACCTCGCCGCGCAACAATTAGCATGGAGGAGCTCTGCAGCCTGTGGAGACTTGCAACATCGTGGTTCCTTGTAGACCTGCCTGCCAGCCAGGGCCTCTGTTTTCACAAGGATATTTAATAGGAAAATGTTTGCACTCATTCTCTGTAATTAATGCAGATACACACTACCTCCTCCAAATGTTTTTGTTATTTTAGTTTTAATTTAAGCCGGTGGTGAACCTGAGTCATGGCTCATAATCCTGGAAAGTGGCAATGATAGTTCTGAATAATCAATGTTGGATATAATCTGAAGGAATCACTATTGTATGCACACAGTTACAGCCGTATAGCCATGATAGGTCATGTGTGCAAGAACCAGCTGGTTTTTAGTAAGGTTTAAGGTATGGGAACATTGAGGGAGCTCATTAATATTAAACTTATAACAATGTTGACCTCTAACGCGTTTAACAGTGCAATGACAGAAAAATATTTTGCATTATTTTTGACTGTTTGGTGCTAATTTCCATTCACGTACGGACAGATGTGTTCACCTACACTCACTGATGATTCTGAATTGATGATCATGCTGCTAATTCGTATAAATAACAACACGTCCGCAACAGGGACATCAACACAAAACATTGTTGGTGAAAACAAGGGAATAGAAAAGGTTTTTTTTCTGCACTTGAGAAATAAACTGTAGACAAAAGAGTAATAATGTACAAAGTAGCTCCAAACAGCAACTCTTTAAAACTTTTTCTCAGAGTAGAATCGCTTGTTGAGTAGAAAATGTTCAATAACACTTTGCTGTGAGTGCACATATGAAACATACTTTGAGTGTTTACACAAGGCGGTAAAGCACGGCACACATTACTCAATGCTAACCTGCGCTGTTTGCTTTAGAAATCATCCATGTCCGGTATCAGGCACTAAAAATACTCTTTAGAATTGCTGCTCACTCGCCCAGGGACACAGAGGAGCCCTTAGGTGCACTACAGGCCATCTTGTTCACTTGTACAGATAAAGATGATAAATGTCACAACACGGAGTGCTTAAACGCTTTGTTCTCTCGAATGTGATTTATGGTGAACTTTGACTACAGTTAATACAGCCTCAAAAGCTCAGTAATTGATCTACCTGAACTCCAACCTGCCAGAGCTACTGTAAGTGCTTGATTTACACACACTTAGTATGACATGACAGTACATTTGAAAAGTCATTCAAAAAGATTTTGCTGTAAAATATGTTTGCAAAAAAAAACTGCATCACAGTCTGGTGAGAATATAAACTGTATCGAGCAAACTGCACCATAAAAATACCAAGCAGATCTTAAATGGTACCTATTTTATTAAGTGTATTTAAATACATAAACACACACTTGTATATAGTAAAAATAATTTTACACAAACCTAAAAAAAAAACAGCAAACAAGCTTACCAAACAAGCATTATTTACATCATAAAAATACTGCACTTTTCATATGAAACAATGACAAAAAATAAATCCATATAATTCAAAAAGTGAAACTCTTTCAAATTACACATCTTGCAGAGGACAGAGAGTTCGAAGTGTAGAAATCACTGACAGACAGTTAAAGACGGTGTTATGTTAATGCAGGTCGAACATACCAATTGGGGTACTCATGCAAGCCTGCAGGCTGCAAACGTCTTTTTTTTTTTTTTTTTAATGTTCAACATTTGCTGTGTATCTCTGGCAAAGGCAATGATTTATTCCCTCTGTGAATCTCAACAGCTTAAGAGTCTTAGTGCCCTCGTGGCTGACTCAGTCATCCTGACTCCCATGAAAAGAAGAAAAAAAAAGATCAGGGACGGCTGGAGCATTATACATAAAAACTATTTTAATCCAATTTAAAACAGCAGTTAAAAATACTGTTTTACATATATATTTCCAAAAGACCATATATTTTGCACTTTATACATATTTCTACAGTATGATACAGTGTATGGCTGGGCAGATTTTTTTTTTTTTTTAGTTTTGGAAAGAAAAAAATTTCACTCAGCAAATAATGAACACATTTGTACCTTAAAGCTGTACAGTGTAACTCTAAAACATAGAGGTTTCCTTTTCCTAAACTTTAAAAATCTGTCTTCAAATATGGCACTTATATTCAGAAATTAGTGTAAAAAATATACTGCATTTAAAGGGTTTTTTTGTTTGTTTTTTCAACACTTTAAAAGCTTTCCTCTGAGACTAACAAGGCACTGGAGCCAGTTAATATTACAGTTTCTGACAGTAAAGTGATTTATAATACAAAGATACATAGATACATGACAGTAAGGCAAGTTTTATACTCTGGCAGCTTCACGAACGGAGAGGTGTGTTTGGGATTTCTCATGGTTGAAAAGCACATTAACGATGCTGTCGCACACGTCGCTATGTTGTGATTAAGGCTTGACCGACCTGTTTGGATGTGACAGATTTACACTCCTCGTACTGTGGACCGCAGTGCAATCAGTGAGTGTGGAGGTTAGCTCTTTGTACGGTACATATTTCCAGTACACAAAAAAAAAAAAAAAAATTCAAGGCTACACTGGCAAATTGTTAAAGCAAATGGCTCTAAACACCACACAGGCTTTTTATTTTACAGTGATCCTGAGGCACTATTTGTTGTCAGGTTGGCATCAGTCTTTGGTTGGCTTGTTCTTGCTTAGCTGGCTGCGTGAGTTTCTGACATTAGGAGTGGCAGCTCTCGCTCGGATCCCTCCGATGTGGGATCGTGAGTTTCTGAACTGAGATCTTGAGGTTCGAGCTGAGACGCTTCTCCTCCGTGAGCCAGGCCCGCCTCCTTGGTCTCCCTCATCATGTTCTCCTCCTCCTCCATCTTCAGCCTCCGCTCTTCAGCCTCTATTTCCTCTGTGGTGGGTATGGAGTTCTTCTTAGGTCTTCCCTTGGGCTTAGTCGGGGCCTCGTGACCTCCTTTGAGCACCTAGAATAACACAGACGGTCTTAGTGGACTCCCCTGGTAATAAATGGCAGCAGAAGTCAAAGGCAATGCTTGCTATTATAGTAATTAAGACAAGATATATTGCTACTGGCTGCACCTTGTGCACTCATTCATCTTTAATGATTTCAGGTCTTTTTTGTTCTCTGAGTTGTTGACCCTGCTACAAAAGTGTTTGCTCTCACTGCCGTCACCATCAGTCACACCACACTCTGCCTTTCCACACCCCTCTGCTCCTGCTGTCTGCCATCTGCTTTACCAGTACAGTGACCAGTACATAGTGGAAACCAGGAGTCCACAAACCAATTAGTGAAATTAAAGGAAGAAATAATACCTCTAATGTAAGAAATGTATTGGGACGTATGGGCAAACTTCAACAAAATTATTATCAATATCAATTTAATTTGATGGTTTTTAACAAGCATCTAGTGGCAGAGAGTTTTACACATAACAGTAGTTGTTGATTATTTGTTTCCGGTCATCCAGGCTTGTGACCAGTGCTTTTCTGATCCAGTTTTACCACCACTGACACCACTACACAAGCTATTTAAGAGGCGTATGTTAGTATCCCATGTAAGCAAACCTAATACAGAAGGTTTTAGGAGAAGAATTCACAAATATTCAGACATATTAGTAAATCACTTACCATTTTCTTCCACTTCATACGCCTGTTTTGGTACCATGTCTTCACCTGAAGCTGCGTGAGACCAAGTGACTGTGCCAGGTCTAACCTGCAGAATCACACACAAAACACATCTTTAATGTAAAGGCCATATACTGTGTTATTTACATCCTTTCAAATGTAGTTGTTGTTTTCTCGGCCTTTGCTTTTGTTTTATGCCTAAAGGTCGACAGCACTGCAAACTTAAGTGCACCGACAGACCGGAGCTCGTACCCTTAACTCTGCCTTTGAATCTCACTTCAAACATGATGCCAGTAGCTGCAGCCTGTGCACCTGCAGCTAAGGAAAGTGTGTTTGAAACATCTATACTGAGGTCAGTAATCCAATCACAGCGCTTGTAGCTGGATGATTGGGGCTGTCGGAGGAAATTCTGAATGCATCCACCACATGTGGTGATCCATGACTAATAGGGCTATTGGTTGGTGGGTAACGCGAAACCTCAGGAAGGGACAGATAAAGTGAACAAGGCGTCCGTTTGTAAAGGAAAGGAGTGAAGAGGGTTTTTTTTAAAAAATGAGATTTCCTCTTCCCTGCTCCTCTCAAGGTCTTTAACAGTCAGACGAAAGATTTTTCACGTCCACCTCCCTCTGGGGAGAGGAACTGACTTTGATTTGATGGTGAGAGTGGAAGCTGAGATACAGAGAAGGAGTGAACAAAATCTAAAAAGCAGAGCAAGAAAAATCCCGTCTACATAACCTTATACCTTACATAAAGACCTGTGCATGTGTGTGTACCAGCAATCAAACCCATCGGACTCCACACTCATACACACACCAGCCTATAGCAACGGCAACAACTGGAGGCAATGAAAAGTAATTGCAGAAAAGGAAACACCCTAATTATTTATGGTCATTAGTTCTTAATTGAGAGAAACCACAGTAGAAACAGTAGTTGAGTGACTCCCTCCGGGCGACGGTGAAGCCGCCATTTTGTTCCACTCTCACACTTTTCAGCAGGTAATCTTGGGTGTAGCTAAAAAAGCTTTTGATAATAATGAGGAGGATGATTATGATGAGGATGATGATGATGACAGTGATGATTCTAAAAGCACTAATTACTATAATTGGAAGCTGCATAAAATCATTATTGCTGTAAGATATAAATAATTAAAAAGTCTTTTTCAGGGATATTTTTAGTTTGGGTTCTGCACGCCCCCACACACAGTTCACTTCAAGACCGCAGAGGTTCCTCGCCAAGAAAAGGAAGAGAAGAGAAAGATAAGTTATCTTTGGATCAAAACAAACCAAAGTGGGGAGTATGCCGCACCTTTGATGTGGAGGTTTAAAGGGGGATTTTCTCTGTTGATGTTTTTCCACCAGCTGGGTATTTAATTAATTTTCAACACAATGTCAGAATCGGATATTTTGACAGGACACAGTATTTTGGCACAGATATCCGTACGGGTGGTTGGTTTTGATCACTGAGTTGTGCTCTGCCTCCGGGCTTCTGCTTTAAGATGAGGCATGGCGCCTCTCCAACGGCTCCAGGCAAGCCAAGATGTGATATATTTAATAATGCATCGTGGGAGTTTTCCCCACGGATGGGATGTAAATTGAATGACAAATAAATCAGGTTTATTCCAAATCTGCAAATGTCTTTTCAGATTAGATGTGAAACGCAACTACATTGCAAACAGGATACAACGTTTGTGACATCTGTCTCGAAAAAGCAGCTATTAGTATGAAGATATTCCACATGAAGACAATTATTTATTTCTTTAATCACCACTGATTTGCTCAGTATTTGCTCAAAGTGCAGTCTCTACTTGATGCAGTTTGAAATTCCTTCTGCGCATGTGAAGGAAAGGTTTTTACAACATTTATGGTTCAGTGCTGTTCTGGGTTATAATGGAAAAGTAGCCTGTAGGCCAAATATAAAAGTGAGGTCTACAATAAAATTGGAAAATATGGTCTAACCTCATGTCAGGTCCCAGAAACGACCCACAGAATGGAACATAAGACACAGATATTAACATATAGATTACTTCATCTTATTGTAGAAAGCTAAACGTGCTTTATATACACCTGCACATGTGTGAAATGATTGGCAGTAAATCGGTGTAAGACATTTGTGTTTGCTTGTGTTGGCCACTGTCCCTGCTTTCCTGAATAAGGCAGTGTTTCTTTGTTGGGGCTTTTATTTTTTAACTGTTCAAGAGCTCAGGGTTAAAAACGTTTCTCTTGTCTCAACTAGAATGCTGAGGTAATGCTCTGGCTTAGACAAATTCACATTACATGAGACGGTCCCCACAGGATAAATCAAAAATTATGATGTTAGGTTAACCACCACCTGATAATTACACCTGTGGCTTTGTGAATGTGCCTGTGTGTGCGTGCACGCTGTGTGCTTTTAAAATGTGCTCTATGCCAGTTATGCAGGTTGTCAAAATGCTGTGGACGAGTGACACTTAAATGACTCTGGTAGCTGGTACATCAGGTTGATTTAATGACTGTGCAGCAGTTGCGACAAACTTCACTGATGCAAGGCAAGTCAGTCGCACAATCTTTTTTGCTGCTATGAGCCGCATTCATGATTTTAATTCATACACTTATATGTGGTGTGTTGTGTAAACTTTCAGTGGGTGTGTGTTTTCTTTTTCCTTCTGCAGTTCTAATCTACCTGAATCCATCCAATCAGATGTGAGCGCCTGAGGTGTACTGACCTATCAGGTGTGGACAAGTACTTCTGCTTCTGGAACTTCTTCTCTAGGCCCATGAGCTGCAGCTCGGTGAAGATGGTGCGGCTGCGTCGCGGCTTCTTCAGGCGGGGCGTGCTGCGCTCCGTGTCCGACTCGCTGCTGATG
>OOFC01029166.1:0-36588 GCA_900323345.1 Pseudochromis fuscus | reverse complement strand
CTGTGAGTCTGCCAACTGGAATGCAGGCCAGGGTCAGTGGCTGAGGCCTCATGGCCTCCTAGAGACTATTCTGAGAGCAGGAGCTCATCTCTGTTCTAACCCTATACTGGCGTCTTGTGACTGTGGTTAAAAATGGACCTATGTGCTCACTGATTCTAAAACACAATCACTGTCTCTCTCTCTCATGTATACACAAACACACACACACACACACACACACACAGACCTCGCAGGGGAGCTGGGGAGCTGGGTGGCAAAAACTAAAGGATATGAAACCACAGAAGTTAGATGTGGGCTCTCTAGGTTAAATCTATTTAACATTTCTGCAGTGATTGTAATAAAATGTTTACTGAGTATTGAGCAGAAAAACATGATAATAACATGCATGCTTGTAATCAAGCTCAGTCAGCAAGTGCAGATGTGGACACACACACAACAAATGTAAGCGTGCAAGCTCATTGTCACAGGCCCAGAAAATGATGCTCATACATGTACTGCTGTTACAATGTGCAAATCATCTTTGTGTCCATCTGCAGGTCCAAGTTCCAGCCCACTGGCCATACACTGTAATCACTGTGTATTTAGCTTTATCTTTAGAGAGCTCGCATGTGTGAGTCCTTTTTACGACACTGTAAACTTTAACTGCCTGGGTCTTAGTGCTTTAACTCCAGTCCAGCCACCCAAGGGAACCAGGGAGCTTATGGGATTGAATGGGAGAAAGCCACTATCGTCCATCTGAACAGCAGCAGTAGCAACAGCGTGACAGCACACAGCCAGCTGTCCTGACAACGCCATGTAGCCATTAAGATACAGTGATTTTAATGTTAATCAGGTATAACCAAAAAATTTATATTTTTAGATGTGAATAATATGGTATATTGATTTCATATGAAGACGTGTATAAACATGGAGAGAAACAATCATTTATTACTGTATTTAAACAGTGCCGATGATTCACCCAACTTATATATCAGCTGTGTTCAAGCATAATTTGTAAATTTGGTTTAATTCAGTTTTGAAATGTATGGATAAACTGAAGTCTAATCCCTAAACTGACAGCTTACATCCTCTCCAGCTCCCATTGGCTTTTATCTTCAAATCTGCACGTGATGCAGTGGCTTCTTGCTGTTAAATCATCTATTTCGTGAGTTGTTGGCACTATGAGGGGGAAAAAAATCTCAAGGAGGCTATTAAAGCCTGGCTGTGTTAATGCAGCCACCCATTAAAAATCCCCATGGAGCTGAGAAAGTGGACACACACAACATCTGAACACACACCAAAAGGCTTGCACTCATACATAAAAATGCAGCTACACACAAAAGCATGCATGTGACATCACAGACATACATCTCTTCCAAATGTATTCTCGAAACAATACAGTACTGAAAATTGTTTTAAAAATTTATTAAATATATAAAATAGTCATTTCTAAATGCATGGGCCTAACTAAATCCCAGAACAATGATACAGTACATGTCTGCCAAAGTTGTGCAACACATACCCTCAGAGACACCTGTTGTGACACTCAGACTGCCATAGCCCCAAGATAGTCGGTCATCTTGGGTGCTCGCTCTCGTGAGCTCCTGGGGGTTGGGACAGAGCTGCCTTCTGGTGCAATACAAACAGGACTTTTATAGGCATGTTTACGAGCAGGTTGTCGTGGTCCCCTGTTTTAGGACAGGCTGGGCTGAGCTAGTCTTAGTGGAGCTGGGCAGGGGAGGCAGGAGAGGATTGATGGCAGGCAGGACAGCACAACCCTGTCTGGACGTCTGGGTCATATACCATGGCCTCTGCTCTCTCTGGTTTCAGCTCAGGTTGCTGTTTCATGTGGGCTCTCCTACAGGGGGACACTAACTGTCAACATAGCTCCTCTGTGAATGGCATAGGTCAGTGCACACATGTGGTTGTAGGGTGTCTAGTTCTGCTCACAATGGATCATGTAGAGAAAGCACCCCACTGTGAAAATGAACCCTATAAATAAGAGTTAAACGTGCTGCTCTACAAAAATGTGATCCCAGTCGAACACGGTTATGTCGCTCAGGTCGATGCATTGATGTTACAATCACATCAAGGTTTGCATTTAAGGGCAGGATGAACTTTCAGCCAAGGCACGGCTGCTTTCTAAGCTTCTGTATTGTGTAGTATTACCGCAGCTGTGCTAAAGGCCAGATGAGGCCCTGACCCCGGGGGCCAAGGAATCATTATGGGCTCATAAAGGGCCCTGCGCCAAGCCTCCACTCAATACGCCTGGATCCACACGGAGCCAATGCAGCTGATTAATTAGTCAAGCAATCAATGAGCTGCGCCTTCCATCCACTGATTTCCTGTAGTGTTTTGCCCAGGTACTGCAGCAATTACTACACATGTACAAAACATACGTGCACCAAACATGCACCCACAGGCACATGCACACATGAATACTGTATGGAAGTAGCATACACACACACACACACACACACACACACACAAGCCATCACACACTTGCCTACAAAATGATAATGAGCTACAAAAACAAAGAAAAACACTTTGAATTGGGGATAAGAGGCGACGAAGGGAAAAAAAGCTGTGGGAATAAGTAAGAAAGTTCTCACCTTCAAAGCAGTGAGAGCAGGCTGGCTGTCAGTCAGGAGAGGGAGGTGCCATTTGAAGGATCAGTCATCCTTGACAGTGCTGTCATGGAGAGCCTTAATTAGCCAGGATTACTTCCTCACTTAATGAAGCATGCGCTTCTTCGTCTCGGCCCGAATACCACTCTCGCCTCTCCCTATTTTCCTTCCCTCAGGTTTTCTCCTCTGTCTATCTCCCTCACTCATCCTCTGTAGCTCTTTCCTGTACTCGGTGCTTTTCTCCAGGCTCGGTGCTCAAATTGCTCTTCATATTGGAGAATAGTGGCATCCCGTATCATAGATGCTCTTTCTCTCTCACCAACTCAAGTGGGTGTGTGTTCATCCCCCCTCTACTTTCCTGCTCATACACCCTCAATTCCTGTTCACCCACAGCTTACAATTTAGCTTTTTTTTTTTTTTTTTTGTCAAGCACCATCTTTGAACCAGACCCTCTTCTTCTTTGGTTGGCAGAGCAGCACAGTCTTTGTAACAAACTTAGTAAATTAAATGTGTAGCCTTTCCAACAGACACAATGCAGTGACGGCTCGCAGGAGATACATGGGTGTTACACTTGGTGAGAATTTAAGTTTTTCTTCTCCATCTTCGCACCATCTTTCACTGTTTTCTAACTTACAAAACACAGATACGTAAAACCATATTTTAAAATTAAGACAACATACATATTTCAAATTTGATAAGACAGTATGGATGGGGTAGGAAAGAGGAGAGGAGTGGTGATAGAGAGGGCTGACTAATAAAGTAGTGAGAAGATGGGCAGAGTATGAGGAGAGGAGGAGGAGGAGGAGGAATAGAGAAGTGAAGGTGAGGTATAGGCTTGAAGGAGCGAGGAGAGCAATTTGCCGCCACAGCGCACACAATGTCCCCTCATGCCTGTGGGCCATGTGAAGACTGCTCCTTCAATTACACTTCACACTGGTCAGGGAGAAAGAGACAGACAGACAGAGTCGGTAAGAGTTTGGCGGGGGGGGTGGAGACAAATAAGGGGGCCGAGATCCCAATGTAGATAGAGACGCCACGTTAGCGATACATCACAAAAAATGCAAGGGAAGATCAAAGAGTGAGTTCATGGGTCGAGATCTTTGCTTGTTGGTCTGTTAACACGAGCAGAGTGAATAAAGGCAGAAGTAACCTCCAGTTTTTATACACCTGCAAAACTTTAGGGTGGAGGTTTAAAGTATATGACCCGAGAGACGGCCGGTTTCTGTTCCTTACCAACAATAAACCTATTTCTTTTAGCCATGGCATTGACATTTAAGTCTGACAAAATGTATACTCTGTCTTCAAGATCAGCCAGTCATCGATCTTTCCTCTCAGCTTTTGTGCAGATTGGGGGACCTGTTACTTTCAAGCAGGAAAAATCCTTATGTGATTTAATATTGCATTTCCATCAGGTTTGGGGAATTAGAGGAGACCAAATAAGACAAATCATTAGAGTAGAGGTGAAATGTCTGGACATTTAGTCCCTGTTTAAAATCGAATCCTTATATTTTCCATAAATCTCAGTTGTGTGTTTCTTTACACTCCCTGCTGGACTTGCTGGGCTGATGACACCATCAGTGTCATTTTCTCAGACTTGAAGAACAATATTTGAAATGTATACACAAATGTATCCTAATGCTACACCAATTAAAACGTGGCTTGCTGTTGTCTGGTTTGCGTCTACAGCGTCTTCCACGTAAGACAAAAGGCCTGAGGTGAGTAAGACATCCAGCCCACATTGGACAGGACAACAGGCAAAGAGGGACCTCCAGCAGGCTGCTGTCACTGAGCCTGATGATGTGATAGAGGGACCACAGTGCAGCAGCTAACATGGTTAAAAGATATGAAGCCAACAGAGGGGCTGAGTGAGGGTGACAGGAGGGCATGTTCTAATACGGGCCACAGTCAAGATGGAGGCACGCTCCCACTCTTCCTCCCCCCTCCTCAATACTTCTCCTCTCAAATATGCCCACCAGGCATGGGCTGGCTGCTGACGAGGGGGAGGAGGGAGGGAGGTAGGGGGCTGAAGGAATTGAGGGATGGAGGTAGAGGTTTGGGAGTGTCGGGGTGGCGGCGGAGGCGCGAGGGGTGCCTGTATCAATCCGTCACAGGCTGACAGCTGACTCCTGTGCTCGCCATGGCCACGGGCAACTGACCAGAACCAGGCCAGAGTTGGCCAGCTGTTTGTGTGCATGCATGTGTGTGTGTGTGTCTGCACGTTTCAACTCCCCCCGACACACACACACACACACACTCATATATATGTCTCATCTTCCATCCTGCAGTAGCCATATCCTCATCGCCATCTCTCTGCCTCTCTCACTCTCCCTGCCTCCCCAGCCTGTCCATGACATCTTACAAGTCAATCAATCAGTTTCAGCGAGCTGGCATGAGAGCACTGCATTTATACAGAGCACACCCTGCCTGTCATACTTGCTGAAGTATTTTTATTTAAACTGACCTTCAAACCAATCCACTTTTCTCCCTCTGTAACGCCTCAGGTATGTGCAACAACATAAGAGTCTTCAGAGAGAAAGGAATGGCAGAGAGCAACATCTGGTGTCTTTCAGTTCCACCCTCAGCAGCTTTTACCTGAGCTCCTGGTATTTGAAAACCTCTGTCTGTGGTATGCCCTCAGAAAATAAAACGATTGTTTCATCTGTATCCATTTGTATGTGTGTCAGCTCTTGTGTGCACACTAAGGTTCACTCATGAAAAATAAAAATAAAGAATTTTCAGATGCACTTTGTTGATCCATTGCTGCATAATATAAAGCAGTACATATCATCATGGACAGTGTGTTGTTGTTTTTTTTTTTTTTTAGTATCATACTGTGCAATAGCTCATCATAAACATATATAATCTAATTTTCAGCTCGCAGTATAAACAGTGACAGTTTAATTAATCATAACTGTTTCTGTTGTCGACTGCAATTTGTTTGAATTGTTCACCTACTCCCACTTCCATTGAGAATCTTGAGCTCCATATGTTTCACTGTTTGTTCGTGTTTATTCATATGTTTCTGTGTTTCTACGCCCTTTGCTCCAATTACGCACGCACACACACACACACACACACGCAGAAGCATTCGGAGAAACAGTTGCCTCCTTCCCCTCCTCCCCTCAGCCCCACTTTGATTTTAGGAGGACCCGGCGTCCCTCAAGTCTGTTTTTATCCCCCCCTCATCCACACCCATAATTTAACAACCTCTCACCCCCAACATCAGTACCTCCTCCCTATCATGCCCTGCTAGTCTCCCCTCCACTGCTACCCCCCCACACACACCACCACCACCCCAGCCCAGCTTCTGACAGTACCTCAGCGGGAGAGCGCAGCCCTGATGGATGCCACAGATGGGCCTTTCCCTTGGAGCTCCCAGCCTCTGCGCAGTGTGTGCTCAGCGGGGTCAGAAGCCAGGCCTCCCCATGAAATGTATGTTGTAACAGGAAACAAAAGGAGGGCCTCCATCCCCACCAACAGCCGCAGCACCCCCTTTAGCCTCCTCTCCCATCCCCAAAACAGGGGGGAAGCTGTGGAGCGAGCTGGAGAGAGTGAAAGAAAGAGAGGTGATGGCAGGTAGGAAGTCGAAGGGAGTGGTGGGTCACAGAGAAGATGGTGCACTACTTTAAGACATCAAAAAAAACCAAAAAATAAAACGGGGACAAACAAGAGGGACATTTTACACCCAGGGTGTCAGATGGATGACTTTGCTCTCTTGCACAGGGCTTTGTTTTTTGTGCCATGTAATCGTGTCCCTGCCACTGTGTGGGTGCACAGCTTTCACAGTAATACACACAAGTATGTTTATAATTGGGCGGCTCAGAGTGTGAACATATGTGTTTATTGTATTGTATAGTTGTTAGGTTTCAGTTTGCAGTTTGAGGACCTGTCTGTCAGCATCACTGAGGACATCTATTCATGCTGCAGGTATCCCTACACACAGCTACTAGCTGGGCCTGCTGGATAGACCCTCTAAAAGATGTGGCTAATTATATATTGGGTCACGGTGATACTGCAGATACACAGAGTACTGATATTGGATTTTTTAACATCAGTGACAAGTGACCGTCTCTGCATCTGACCAGTTACACACAGCATCGCTCACTAAATACTTCATGTGGGTTGTCATAGTAGGTGAGACGTTTCCTACATTTTCTTGTGTTTTATCCATTAGTATGTCCATTTTTTTTCAGTTGTGGTGTGTTGAGCTATTTCAGCCACTGTGATAGATACGTAGACTAATGCAAACATACATGGAGAACACATAAATGGACCTCCCACCTTCTCTCTATCTCCCTGGGTGCAGCAGTGTACGTGTGTGTGTGTGTGTGTGTGTGTGTGTGTGTGTTAGATTGAGCTAAGCTGATCCTAGTTAGATTCCAGCCTGTTGGAGCTGAGAGTTGCACCAGGCAGCACAGCCAGCCTCTGGCTATCCACTAAATTAAAGGCCTAATGCACAATCCTTCGTGCAGGCTGACAAACTAATGAAATGGAGAAGTAGGGGCCCCCGGGAGGATTGGCCGGCAGATGAAGACACCTCCAATGAGGGATTCAACCCAGGAGCAACCTCCCCACCTTGTCTTTTCCATCCACATCTCTCTATCCCTCTCTCACTTTCTTACTCATTCTCTCCGTTATTCTCTTTCTGTCTCTCACTTGCTCTGCACAAACCCAGAGATGTCAACAGCATGTCTAAGAGCATGGGAAAGGTGGACTACAGCTCTGCAGTATGTAGCTATACCTGTGTGTGTGTGTTGCACTGGATTTCTGATGTTGTCTTATGTGACTCCAAAGACGTGGGGAGACGGCTTTTGGCAGCAATTTGTTTGTTGCCACCAAACATGGTCCCCACAGAGGACTAAAAGGACTTAACCCACTAACCTTGGAAGAGGTGCTTTGTCTATAAATAACTCCCACCAATTAAAGCTGTTTTTCTGAGTCCTCCCCACTGAGCCCAACACCTCTGAGTCCCTGACGACTCTTCTCTCAAGCAGCTCAGCACAGGAGCCACCACCCTGTTAATTAGAGTTGCTATCATTCACCTGCCCCTGTCTTGCTGCTTGGCCCTACTGTCACACAGCCACACACAAACACACACAACTACATGCACATGATGTATAAATGCAAAAAAAAACACCAGTGTGTGTCCACAAAAGATTTCTGACTATACCACCATATCCTAAGCAGAGGATTAGCCCTGAGGAGATGACTTAGTAATTTAGCTATTTGCCTACTTGTTTGACATTGGTGTTTTATCAAAACTGTCAACAACACGGTGCATGAAGAAATTTAACATTTAAAGAGGAATGTGTCACAACCCTCCAGGTCTTTTTGGCAAATGAAAAAAAAAAAAAAAAAAAAGGCAGGAGGCAAGGGAGAGAGATTGCTACAGAGGGAAATGGGCTGAATTACACTTTAATTGCCATCGCTATTAATTAGAAGTCTTGGAAATCTGTTGCGGTTTGGGTTTCTCTCCCCCTCCCTCCCTCCTCCAGTTTGTCGTCCTTATGAAGCTATCTATTAACATCTTAATTGCCGCCTGACCGACTGTGTTGTGCTATGGCTGCTACAGTGAGTTAAATGCACCCTCCCCGACATCCAGCTCTGAACCAGTTAACCAGGTGGTTTTTGACTCTTTTAGACAAACAGCAAATAAACCAATCGCCACGTCTCTGTGGTGCAATGACTGTCAATTAGCGAAATGAGTCTAATATTTAAGACAGAGAAAAATTGAATCTATTAGTGCGAAAAGAAGGATTGCTAAAATGTCTCTTGTTTCTTTCATCGCTCTGCTCATGTGTTTGTCACTGTCATGGGTGTGAAATTGGTCAGTCAGATGCTGATGATGAAGTGGGTGAAATGTAATGAATTCTATCTAACCTATAAGTGGTTGAGCCTTGTGTTGATCAGAGGTTAACACCGCTTCACCCCTAAGACAGGCCCCATTAGCAAATATACTGGGTTAGTGCTGGAGTCATTGTCCTACAAATGTGTGTGTGTGTGTGTGTGTTGGTGTGTGTGTGTGCATAACTACTCCGGAAGTATAGAGCTGCCGCTATGATCGAGCCTAAGCATGAAGAATGGTTTGCGTGTCATTGACACCCTCAGACAGGCCACAGCCGGGAACTGTCAGTCAAACCCTATCTGTCTATCAGTGTCTACTAACCAGCCTGCAGTCAGGAGTGTTGTGCTAAATGGCATTTTTACACATTAATGCATTTGATTACACTGAGGGATGGATGGAAAGCTGTGGCAGCTACACAATACGCTCCCTCTCCGCCCCCCCACAACAACAACAACATGCACCACAACCCTGAACACACACCATGCTAATAGCCCTGCCTTTGACATTTGAGGTAACATTATTATAGGGCTCATTTTGAGCACAGAGGCCCCAGGCAGGAAGCTCTGTTCATCAGGTAGACCAGGGCAGCTAAAGACTGGAGGGTCAGATAGGGTAGGGGGCATAAAGCAGGGTGGTGGTGGCGGTGGTGGTGTGGGGGTGGGGGGCGTCAGAGCCTCTGGGTTTGACATTCACAGCACAACAGACAGCAGAGATGGATGCTGGGTAGCATTCCATCTATGCACGCATGACAGAGCCCCTCCCTGTACACAGCCGCATTCAATCCCACATATGACCTTTCAAGAAAACTGGGGTCAACTTCAGGTTTTTTTTTGTTTTTTTTTTCTGTTCACTGTTCTCCTTTGGCTCCACCCTGGACATGTCTTAAGAGTAGGAGCAGCAGGCAGACTGTCTGGATTAGTGCCAAGCTGCACACTATTACTAGCAGATCTAAAAAAACTGGCAACAGGCTGGGTTTTGTGGATCAGGATCAAGGTAATCGCCCCGCTGTGGTTCTGTCCTCTCCCAGTCTTTAGCCTTTGGTCAGAGGTGTGAATACATACTTATACGTTTTTGTTTTGTGCAGCTACACATGTCTCCAGAGTTTATGTGTATACTAATGTGTGTCTTTGTGTGTGTGTGTGTGTTTTTGTGCAGGTGCATGTAGTGTATGTGTTCGTCAGTGTGTGTGTGTGTGCAGGTTAGATGGGGCTCACAGGGTCAGGAGATGCTGCAGGGCTCTGCTGACGGCTGCAGGAAACCAATCAACCTTGTCTGTGTATTCCACGACCCGTCGTTTTCTTAATGACCTGCCCTGACAGGCCTGCTGCAGCCCCAGCCAAACCTCCCTGCACCGCTCAATGGATGACCGGCCCCCATCAGCAACATGCTAATGGCCCAAAGAGAGGGAGAACAGGAGGGGAGAGGGGAGGGATGGAGGTGAGAGAGAGGGGAGGAGGGACAGAGAAACAGAGGAAAGGTTAACAAAAAACAAAATTAAAAGAGCAGGATCAGCAACAGAAGAGATGGTTTCCCCTTTTGCAAACAATCGAGGTTATTAAGACACAATCAGCTTGCAGAAATACATCTCTACATGACCTGTATGCTGCCTTGGATTGCTGTAAGAGACCCAACAATGTGATATACTTGGAAGAATTTATATAGGATTTTTGTGTTAATCAATCCTCCTTGCTATTCCTCTATCAGTGTTCAATAGTGTTAAAATGATAAATAACATTGTCATTATGCTTTATATAAAAACAATGTAATAACAATGTATGTATGTAATTGTTTAAAATAAAATCACAAAGAACACTTATCAAATGTGCTTTTACAGTAGTATGATCTTACAATGTCTAAACACAACATACATACAACACTACACTATTTTTAGCTCAATCAGTACCAAAGTAGCAAAAATTATCTGTGTGGGTTTCATGTTTTTTGTTCGGGGATCAGGACACTGTTATCACTAGTTAAGATATGGTAGGTGTTTCTATCACAACAGTTAACAGTGAAGGAACTGAGGTCCAATTGTTACCCATCGTCATCATAAACCCGTAATTAAAATGTAATTACTTTCATTTACATTTACACTCACTGCCGTATATGCTTAAAATTATTTATATTTTTCTAATTAAATTCTCTCAAAGCTGTCTGTATGTCACCCATCTGTGTTAACATGTGGAGCCCTTTTAGTAAATCACCATCTCTAGGTATTTAACAGTTCTGATCAACACTCAGAGAAAAAATCTTCATGTAGGTGAACTTTGTCACACCTACTATAGATGTAATTATAGTTGAGCCACAGTACTCACTGTGACTTTTTCTCATTTTTCCTCAGTGCACATAATTGAAACTGCCTCTGCAAAACATATCTGAATTTTGTTTCTGACACAATTAACTAAATGTGAGGATATGCTAAATGCAGCCTCCTTCAGATTAGACTCCCACCTGTACTTAGAAACTTTTAAAACCTAAACAAAAGTCTACTTGTAATTCTTTATTCCACAGTGTTTAATGCAAACTGAAAAATAGGCCTTATGTTATTCATCTAGCAGAGGTCCAGCCAACAAAGATTGCTGCAGCTTTTTTGCCCAGTTTCATTTGGTTGCTGACTAAATTGTATCACTTCTGACATAATGTTCACACTGTACAGTACTCTGCACAACCCAGATCTTTATCTTACGGGGTGAGCTCTTGAACCACCTCCCCATGCATCAACCCAGTCCACTATATCCTGCCATCAAGTGTCAACTGAGCTCATTTGCTCTGAGTTGCACAATTACACATAATACCAGTAAAATGTGTTGCCACAGGACCAGAACTTTTCACCCTGATGATTAATGAAGATACAATTTTAGCTGAAGTTCAGGACCAGGACCACACCCACAGCAATCTCCTTCTCATCATGTACTTATATACACCTCACTTCCCTTCATGCCAGCTGGGTTTTTCACCCTCCCAACCCTTTATTGGTTTCTCTTCTACCTCTCTCCTTTTTTTTCAACTGAGGGTCTGCCTGCTCAACAAAGCTGGTACACAGCACATTTTCTTCCTCCTCATCAGCATCACTCTCAAATTCTTACTCAGGCCCTGTTTACACGACAACGTTTCACCTGAAAACACAAAAGTATTGCTGGGTTTGCACAAAAATATGCTGGAAGAACTGAAAACACTGTAGCATGCATGATAGTTGGTGATGTAAGTTCGCAGAGCCACACCCCACATGATCACCACCATTTGCTCCACAGACCGCAACAAGTACAGCCAGCCGTGAATAAACAAGACAGAAAATAAAGAAACACAGACCACAATGGACACTGTTTTGCTGAAGGAGATTCAACAAATTCAGCAGACTCAGTAGCACAAGCTCAGTAGTCCACCATTGTTGTAGTCCTGTTGTTGTCCAGTTTGCACATGGCAACTAGAATACAGTGTAATGCGCATGCTCAAAGCAGAACGTGACGTCAGCATCAGCTCACTGAAAACTGTGGCGACCCGTTTCGCCGTGTGTTGGGTTTCTGAAAAATTCCTCTCTAGAGGCCGTTTTTATAACTTTACGTTTTAGGTCATACAAAACACTGTCTCCATGTGAACAGGAAGCTGAAACGCAACAAAACATTTGCATTTCACCTAAAGTCATTGTCATGTAAACAGGGTCTCAATAAACAGTTGTGTGCATGTCATTGATGGCGAGGTCCTTACTCCTGAACTAGTGACACTGTACAAATCTTGTACAATAAAAAGTGTCAATCCACACCAGAGCACAACTCACAAAAGCAAAGATAGAGAAGAACTTATCAAATATTGCCTCAAAAAACATAATTTTGGGTGGAATGATTCACAGTTAAGAATTTATGATGAAGGCAATTCACCTCAAGAAGTTCTGTCTATAAGTTATTTACATGCAGAAGGTTGAAAATGTCAATAATATTCTTTCCATTTCAGTTTTTCTTTCTTTCTTGCATCTTTTCTTCTGTTTTTTTGTATCTTTAGTAACTTTTTTCTTGGTCAGCATTGATAACCCCAATCGAACATTAGGTTCTTTTGCAATACATACAAATTTATGTTGTTTTAATTTTTCCATAAGCTGTCTCTTAGTCCTTGTTCTTCCACTCTTGCCTCCACTCATCTAAAAGTTGTAGTGATATACTCCATAAAATAGACAAACCTCCATGTGACTGTCCCTGTGTCCACGTATCAATCTAACCAATGAACATCCAACCACAATGGTGTTCATTTCTCCACTTTCCATACCTGCTCTATGCTGCTGTCTGGTCATTAGGGTCATTGACCTGTAATCTGATAGCAGTCAATGAGCTAACCAAAAGAGCCACCTAATATCTGAATCCTGCTCCGAGCACAGACACTCTCAATAATGCTGTGTACATTAACAGCATTAACACGGAGAAGAGGAGTGAGTGAGGGAGAGAGGCAGAAAAACTGAGGATGAAAGAAAATAAGAAAACCTTATCTATCATTGAACACTGAGATTTTTTTTTTTCCTGTTGTACGAGACACGGCTGCACATGCAATTCATCATCTTTTATTTAGACGATGTACGGAGGCCCATAAAGCCTAGTAAGATGAAATATGTCTCTTGAATAAATTGCAAATATTCTGTGTTTTCTCTCTGTGATAGAACTGTATTTCAATCCCTGTCATTGTGATGCTGCCAGAATCCCCTGGCAGGCACGGGGAGGTTTGGGACTTTTAAGCTGTTTGTTTCATCTCAGGTATTAACCCCAATTTTATACCTACGCAGTGAGATAATCATGGTTTCAAGCTGTTAGTGTTTTCTTCACTCACCAAATCTGCACACTTTTAATCCCTGGAAACTAATTAAGATTTATATAATTATCATTTTCGCCAGTTTAGTTTAGTCAGTTTGTGTGTGCCTGGATTGTGTGTGTGTGTGTGATTGGGGGGGAAGAGACAAACCATAGAAGAGAACAAAAATTGGAGAAGAGGATGTTGAAAAGCCAGCGTCTTTAAAAGGAGAGCGAACGAAGGTAGAGTGTAAGACAAGGCTTCCTTTATGTGCGCTGGGAGGCATCATGCTGCTGCAGTGCTTTGAGTGGGCACTGACTGACCACCCTCCTGAATCCCCCCACCACACACACACTCACACACACACAGTCAGACCCTGGAAATACCTCACATTCCTTCCACTTCTCTGACTGCTTTACAGCCAAGGAGAGATAACAAAGGAATGGGCAGGCATTGAATACCAGCCTGCAGTGTGGATTCAGAACTCTTTTTCTTCTTCTTCTTCTTCTTATTGAAACCACTGGACACCACACCTTATCTCGCCCATCCCATACAGAGATGTCTGACCCTTCTGCTAATGAGATGGGGTTCACTGTACATCTGAATGAACCACCAACCTGGATCACCTGTTAATCCCATTGAAGTGAAACCCCATCCTACTGTCTGCGCAGCGTATTGGCCTGTCCACATACCTGGGCCCCGTCTCACACTTTGGCCAACTCCAGCCCTACCACTCTCCCCTGGGATGAGGTTTTCTCTTTCTCTCGGTCTCAAGTTGCCAGCTCAGGTATCCTGGATTCCCTGGGTCTCTCGCCTCTTGTTTCACCTCCTGTAACATGCCTCCTTTGCTTTTGCCGTGCTCAGGTCATCTATACTATTCACCCCCTTGAGTCTTCATCAGGATGACAAAAGAGGGATGGCTAACAGATGCAGTGCTGCTCATTCACTTGAATGTTCTGGTCCACTGATGCACAATCAAGATCAAATAGATGATATTGCTTGAACAGGAGACAGCAGATTGATTTCGGGGGCCAGTTCATTACAGTGTAAGGGTAGAGCTTCTCAGTCAGGTGATGTTCCAGCTGAAGTCTCGTACGTCCTCTGCGCTGTGTGTTGGCCACAAAACAGGAACCTGGAAGTGTGTTTCCCAGTGAGACTGGCAGGTGGAAATTTTACAGTGATTCAACCATTACTCCCTAAGTCTCTCTCCACACTTTTATTTCTCTAAGACATGTGTAGCTCACCAGGTCACCAATGAAACTAAATCTACATCATAATTACACCATATATTGTACCTCTGAGATTAGATTATACAGTTATTGTTTTTCACAACGTGTTTTTCCATTGCATGAATAAGTTGGTAATAACATCTGCCAGTTACTTCCTCTGTAACTGTCAGTGTAACGCGAGGTTCACAGGGAACACGTCGAACATGTGTCGCATGATGGGATTACATAATAAGTGAATGGGAAGAATGTGAGTAGACACAACGGTCGCATCGCACAAGTTGAAAAGAATTTTTTTGATCCCCAATTTCCCTGAGGGATCTCCCAAGGGATTAGTAAAGTATCCATCTATCTATCTATCTATGCATTTATCTAGCTACCGTATTTTCCGGACAATAAGCCGCTACTTTTTTCCGACGCTTTGAACTTAAACACCGGTGTGACTCATGTATCGGCAGCACGAAGCTTGTTAGCTTTTTACAAGCTAGCAAGCTCTGTGCCGCCGATACATTTAGCCTCGTCACATCAGACCCGGTCAGAGTGGACCACATGAAACTGTTTGAATAAATTCAATAGCGGCTTATAGACAGGTGCGCTCAATAGTCCGGAAAATACGGTACAAAGTTTGGATGCAAAAAGTAAACATAGTATCTTTTGAGAAGTCGTTCACCTTTTTGCTTCCTCCTCGTCCCTCCCTCTGCAGTGGTTGAAGCAGATAGACAGCACGGAGGCTGCTCTCACGCAGAAGATGATCGACCTGGAGAATGACAAGGTGAAATATTGATTCAGAAACACCTTCTTAAAATTACTACAGCTGGTCTCAGATTCAAAATTCAGGATTGACTGGACCATGTTGCTCTTTGGAAGTCAAAAACGCCCATCCAAGTTTAAGTGCTATATTACATACTGCACAATTGTGGCATCTTGTTGCAGGAGCTGTTCAGTAAACAGAAGGGATTCCTCGAGGAGGAGTTGGACTACAGGAAACAGGCCTTGGACCAAGCCTACATGGTACGAAGCCTGGAGTAGTATGACACAGCCTGGTTTTACCCGCACTACCTGACTGTTGATATAAAAACTAGTCAAACTCAGTTGTATATATTAGTTACATGATGACCTGGACTGTGTAAAAGGCATATTGGCTCATTATAAGTGATTCAGGAATGCAGGAGTGCAGCACTGTCATTTCAGCATGACACATACACATTTTGGACTCCATTAAACATCATGAATGCAACATGCTCCATGAAGGTAAAATCTGTTACATTGTGTCGGGATACTGCATCTTTTACTACTGAAAATTATGTTAATGTAAGCCACTGAATTGGCCCAGGTATTTGGCTACTTGTTTACCGCCTTAATCCTCTTTTATCTTCTTAAAAGGCCAAACTCTGATTTAGATTTAGTAGATTGTTGAACATATGAAGATATGATGCATTTATGAATATCCTATTCAACCAGGTTCAAGTGAAAGGTGAAATAAAGTCTAGATAAAATGGGTTTAATAAGATTTAAATGTTAGATTTGTTAGCATGTGTTATCTTCAAACATTGTTCCCTCCCACTGACTGAAACAGACTGCCTAGAACTAGGAGTTAACACTTAGGTCACTCTTCATAATACTCTAACCATTTTATTTGGTCAGTTTTGGTGTTGGTTTGTGATTATGGTCCCACTTAATATTGTTTTGGCATATCTTGGTTTTTACATGGTATTTGCTGTGTCACTATGATGCACTGTGGATTCACCTGCTGGATAATAACAATGAAAGCACAGTTTGTACTGTTAATAAAATATAGATACCATGTAAAGGTCAAGCCTGAATAGCCCCAATATGAAGTGGAACAGTGTTCCCCATATCTACCATGGTCACAGTGGTGTGTGTATGTGTGTGTTTGTGTGCACATGTGTATCTGTCTGTGTGTGCCCGGTGTGTGTGTTTGTGCATGCCTGTGTGTGGTTGTGCATGCGCATGTGCACGTCCATGTGTGTGCGCGTGTGTGCTTGTATACCTGTATGTGTGTATATGTGGCTGGCTGTGCAGAGGATCGAGGAGCTGGAGGCCACGCTGTATAGCGCTCTGCAGCAGGAGCAGCCGGCATGCCAGGCGGTGGCTGAGTCGCTGACAGACAGGCAGAGGGAGGAGCTGAGGCTAGCCGTGGACAAGCTGCGGCGTCAGATTCTCCGGCAGAGCCGGCAGTATGACAGTCAGATCTTACAGGAGCGCATGGAGCTCCTACAGCAGGCCCAGCAGGTAAGGCTCAGAACGAACCCAGTCAGGTTGTTGAGTCCTGCCCGCCCTCAGTCTGACCCCTGGTACCTGTCTGAACCTCCTGACCCCACCAAACCTCTGGTGCTATGAAAAAGATGCAGTATCCCTGTGCGTGCTACCTGTAACTCTCTCTGTAAGTGCACTGTAAAAGTGAACGAGTGAAAAGATGGGACAAAATGACTTGAGCTTTGTGCGAGTGTGTGTATGTTTCATCGTGACTTGAATACCCCCCCACTCCTTCAGTATCCCTCCACTCAGCAACCCTCTCACTAGTTTTACACCCATGGCTTGTACACTATGTTATTCATTGACTACATCAACAACCACAGCACCTTAAACTTCATTTGAATCCGTTACACTCTAACTTACTAACCCAGTGACCACAGAGCACTTACACCACATTATTAATTAACTGTTCATGAAACATACAAACTAATTAAAACTAACGATTAAAAAAAGGGAGAGTATCTCGGCTTCAGTAGGTCACCTACATATATCTTTTTTCCCTCAGTTATTTTATCTAAGAATAAGCTGAAAATATTTTCTCCTCCCTACAGTTGGGCTTCTGTTTACACACATCTTCAGTTCAATGTGATTAGAATCATAAAGAATCCAGCATCAACCATAGAGTAAGATGCAGAAGACGAGGTTGTGTTTAAAAAAATCACAGCTGCCTGAGTGTGTGGTGGTGAAGTTAGCTGGTGTAGCTCGGTCAAAAGTGGAGACTTGTTTCAACTAATGTGTTAGAAAGAAAGAATAGAGTCAATGAATACACTGCTCAGCTTTTAACATGGAGTCACTGTTAAACCTGCTCTTGCGGTTGCCATGGCAGCTCATTCTTATCCAACACAGCTACCATGGAGACAGAGGGCATGATGGGAAGGCAGGAGATTATTTGTAGTATACACAGGAATAGTTAGTGAGATTTAATCAAATGATTTTACTTCTGTGTTTTCACATATTTTGACCAGCTAACCAATTCTGTCTTTGCCTTGCAGAGAATTAGAGAGCTGGAGGACAGGATTGACTTGCAAAAGAGACAAATAAAGGAAATAGAGGAAAAGGTACATGCTCTCCTTTTTCATTTGCTTCTTTCTGTCGTGACTGGTGGAGGGAGTGTGGAGAGGATGTGAGGCAGTGTAACAATCTACTGTACTAATGCTGCGTGTTATTTGACACACTTGTTGACACCTTTTTTCTCTTTCTCTCTCTTTTTCACCTGTTGATCAAACATTTTGTGTCCCTTTAGTTTTTGTTCCTCTTTTTGTTTTTCTCTTTAGCGTTTATTCTTTGGCCTTAATGAAAACGACAGTGGACTCACATCAGGTAGAGTAGAGAGTTTTTACTGTATTATATTGGTATTTAGATCAGCTATAGCGCTGATAGTAACAACAATAGTGATGAGGAAAGGATTTGAAAATGTTTTCTTTTTTCTTAGGTGTCATGGTGCTGTGGTGGCAAGCGAGGATGAAACAAAACCGAAATGTTTTTTATGCATTTGTAGACAGTTCACAAAAACCTTATGGCCTTTTTGATAAATGCGCACTTTTGAAAAAGACCCTTACTTGGAATGCAAACATATTTGAAAATTCAATAACTAAAGAAGATATACGTGAGATTTATTTATAAGAAAAATCTACTATAGTGGTTCTTGGATGTGGAACACAAAACCCTAATTCCTCTGTGAGAAGCAAACACATGGATTTACCGAGAGAAAACTCTGAATCAGAGGATTTACTAAACGTAGAGCAGCCACCGCCTCATCTGAAGGAATGCCCAGTGGGACAATGGAAAAGCAGAGATGGAGGGAGGAAGAGAGCGAACGCACAGAGCTGAGTGAGGGGGTGAACAAGCTCCGTGCCAACTGGATATTGAGGATTCTGGCAAAGTCCAACGTCTGTGGTGTTTCTAAGGAAACAACACTGCAACAGTCCACAGAGCAGTATGTGAACTTACTCTAGGCTTGTTGTTGCATCGAGAGGACGAAATTGCAATCAGCCAAAAACCAGGTGATTATTTAAAGTTTACAATTGAGAATGTAATTCCTTAAGCATCTAATACTAACAGTAGCTTATTTAAGGTCTTGTAACATGTGTTGGTGGTTATCCATTGACTTGTGTATCTGTACCAAGTTATAAATTAGCTAAATTTTCTTGCTTTTTTGCTGAGCTCAAGGGATAAGCACATTTTTCCATGTCTGTCTTAAACCAAGAGTCAGTTAACCATATTTTGTTTGAAGTCGTTGTACATGAGGTTGATTATTATTGCTACCAGAAAAATGAATGCAGATTTTAATGCAGTATTGTTTTAAGTCAGACTTGAAAACATGTAAAAGTATCCTTTAAGATTTTAGGATGGGAGGATTTGTGAATGTCAGTACAGTAGGAAGTGAAGGAGGTTAGAGGATGATAAGGGGGGTAACCTGAGAGATGCCCAACAACTTGCTACCAAGCTGTTGACATGATGAATAATGGATGACTGTATTTTAAGTGTGTATATCTTTATCTGTATCTGTGTTGTTCTATGTTTGTACATTTATGACAGACGAAACAAAACCTCCAACTGTCTTTTTATGTATTTATTTATTTTTTTGAATGACCATGACACCCTGTACTCCTGTGACATAGGTGAAACTTACCTAGTGGGCACACACTAACCAATGGAGGATCACATGGACTCATCAGACACAGCGGGGACCGGAAGCAGTCCAGTTACCATGGTAACAGACTCTTTCGGGACCGACCCAGACCTGCGGGTTCTGTGTAACAGAGTGGAGGTCCTGGAGCAGAGAGCGGGTTCAGCCGTGCATTCTGACAGCTACCTGAGGAACAGGTGAGAGACAGGGGGAGAGGGGATCCAGTGACACACACCTGCTACTATATACTCACTTTTAGCAAAGGTGATATCACGTATCACACTCACCTCACTGCACTGCATGTGAGCACACTGCTGAAAATTACTTGCTGCAGGAGGTTTTTCTTCCATCTTTACTCATGTTTTCAGGTAACACTGATTCAGATTTGGAGGTTTTGTTTGGGTGAAGTGATTAAACTGATAATTCGGTTTTAAGTTATGAAGATGACGTAACGTGAGCTGTTGTGCTGTTGTGTTAGGATCAGAGAGTTGGAGAGGTCAGAGAGGAGCCTGCTGCTACAGCTTTATCAGCTAGCCTCTGCCTCCCAGCCCCCAGGCATGCAACACTCCCAGAGGCTAGACCAGAGGCTCCACACCCTCAGAGAGGAGGTCAGGACCATGGTAAGTGAATGGGTTTCACTGGACATTGATGTGCATATCCCAGGTTTGGAAGATGCTACAACACTGTTGTAGTTCACACAGGTTGTACCTACTGCAAATACGAACAGAGTGTTGTGTGTACTGTGCAGTGTACAAGGGATGTAAAACCAATGGAAAATGATTTAACCCCTGAAATAACTTTGTTACAATTGATTGCAGAGCTACCAAAGCTGAACTGTGTAAGGTTGAATGCACATGAGCAGTTTCTGCAATCAGCATTTCAATATTTATATATCATGTAAAGTTAGTTGAAAAGTTTAGATAACTAATAGGTGATTTGATTAAAACCAAATTACCAACAGCAGTTATACAGTATGTAAGACCCACCACTGTGGCAATGTGATCACAATTAGTCATTATATCCAATCTCATAATTAATGATTCAGGATCAATAAATGCCCTAAGAAAGTTTTCCCAAAGTGTGGGAAAAGAAGGAGCACATTAAATATATTATGTTAATGTTTTGAGTAACCTTAGTTTTTGTTGAAATTCTATATTTTTGTTTGATCTCTTCCTGTGTTAACTCATGCACAGTACAAAAAACAAAGTTAACATCTACATCTACTGCTGATACTACCGATGCCTAAACAACTATAATCCCAACACACACATTAGTGTAGCTCAGGAAATTGCTTAGACACAATATGTCGTAAACAAAATGCTTTGGATAATGATGTTGGGATTAACTCATGAGTACTCCAGACTTCACTTGTTCGCCCTCTAATTTTGCTCTTGCTCTCCATCCTCTTACTCAGGCTCACGAGAAGGAGCGAGGGGAGCAGGTATGGAGGGATCGACTGCAGCGCTGTCAGAGGCAACTGAAGTCCAAAGAGGAGGAAATGAGTCGTCAGTCCCAATATTTTGAGAACTATAAAGCCCAACTCCAACACAAGCTCAGCTTGGCCCGGGACAGAGAGCAGAGCCTTCAGAATCGGATCTTCACTCTAGAAAAGCAGCTACTTGACATGACTGTGAGTGCGGCTACTGGTATGGCAACGATCAGAGCAGTCAGGATCACTGCTGGGACGGTAACACACTTGGAAGAACAAGACAAACTACCTTCCATGAGAGGAGAGGGTGAAGGAGAAGAGGAGAAAAAGGAAGAGAGGAGGAGGCAATGGCAGACAACTGTGGGAACTGAGAGAGAAGAAAGGCAAGAGGGTGATGAGGGAAAGACTGAAAATGATATACAAGGAGGAGGAAACACAGACATTAAACAGACCTCAAATGAGACCAGGCTGCAAGGCTTCATTATCAGCTTGAAGGAGGATCTCAGGGTGCTGCTGGAGAGGGAGGAGGACAGGATGACTGAGCGGAGGAGACTGATGGAGCAGCTCCAGGAGGCTCAGGAGAACGGCCACCTCCTGGGCTGCAAAGTGGAGGAGATGAAGGAGGAGGTGCATCAGCTGAAACTGTCTGAAAGCTCCCTGTTGCAAGAGGTTGAAGAGCTGAGAGAGGAGAACCAAAGACTCCAGCAGATCCTGAGGGAGGCAGCTAACCAAACACCTAGTCAGTCATCCACATGCGCGAGTCCCAGGACCAGCTGCAGTCCTGCTGTTTGTTCGGTGCCTGCCAGCTCATACACCACTGCCACGGGACAACTGTCGCCTGGGAACTCAAGGGAGGTGTGTGAGACGCCATTATTATCATTACAACCTCTTTTTAATCGGGTAGTGGTAGCAGAAGAAATATAATTGAAAACATGGAATAAAAATATTTATAAGGTTCACAATTAGAAGTTTATATTCATCCAAAACAGTGAGACAGTGTTAGTTTTATTGTCTATTGAAGTTCCTTCCAGTTGTATGGTAAAAAATAATGGACAGTCCAAACTTGAACTGTAGTTTTAAACACAAAAATAAGTGATATACTGATACAGTTTCTGGAGACACATGGTAGTAAGAAATATCCTCTGTGGCTTGCTCCTAATTACTGCTAAGAGCCATTTAAGCAAGTACAACATTAACCTTAAGTTGTGAAAAGCAGGGTGAAGAAGAAAGGAATCAAGGTGGACTGAGCAGCATCATTACAGGATATATGGAAAAACAGATGTGATAGTTGAATACCCAACAGCTTCCTGCTATTCAAGAGAAAATATAAGAAAAATACAGCATCAGTACTATTACTACCAGGCAGCAAAATATAATGAATAAATCATATCACAAAATAGTCACATTATTGCATCTTTGTTTCAACACATGTACAAAAACTGTTTGGCCAAATCTATCTGAAGCAAACTGTTATTTACATGCAGTCGTTTGTTTTCTTTCTGTGACTTATTATCACATTTGTCCACATGAGACAGGTCAGACATGGTTGGTGAAAATAAATAATGATTAAACACTTGATCCATTGTCACTATTGGCTTAGCTGTAATGTTTTTCTGTGAATTCAGGATAATGTATTACAGCACAAACAGGGTAAATTCTGTTACATAACCACCTCCCCTATTGTAAATGTTCTGCATCTAAATATCAACGTTTCACCCCTCACTGAGATTTTACTGTATAATAAGAATATCTGTTGTTTTCAGACAGTGCTATCGACCTTTATTCAATGTAACGTATGAATGCTGATCTTTGTCCAGGTCCAGCCAACCACAGACGAGGCAACGGGTGAGACACGTTCATCAGCAGTTCCTCCTGATCACCACCAGGCGGCAGCACAGAGCACACAGAACAACACACAGGATCATGCCTCATCTACTACATCAAAAGCTCCACCTAAAAATCCTTCTGTGAGCATCTTTAACCACTTTGGCTCCAAATCCAGCAGCAGCTTCCAGTCACTTCGCTTGACTACAGAGTCATTAGATGAGTTTCAGATGGGGAGCTGGTGCTCCAAAGGGATTTTAAACTTGGAGGAAAGCCCCAGTGAGGAATCTGATGCCCTGAGGGAAGCGTACAGGAGCTTGGGGTTGGGGGACGATCTTCAAGTTCTCCAAGAGCAACGTGACCACCTGGAGGTCGCCCTGCAGCACACACAGGAACAGCTGCAGGTGTTGGTTCAGGAGAATGCTCGACTGAAACTACAACTCAGGAAACAAGCAGGGGAGCAGGAGTCTTTCAGTGAAAAGGTATGATGTGTGTTGTATTCCCAAATGTTTTCCTCTACATCCAGTATATCACTAATCAGTTTCTACCTGTCTTCAGTTTAGCACGCCGTACACCTGTGATGGAGAAGACCAACTTCAGTCACCTGCTACTCAAGATGACACCATTATCCCCCAGGATGATCTCGTCCGAGCTCTGAATGAGGAAAACCGTGCATTAGCAGGTCGGATACAGGAGCTGTTGGCTCACATTGAGCGCAGAGAGGAGGAGATCATAAAGGAGCAAACACACATGAGAGAGCGAATCTCCAGACTGGAGGAGGATGGTGTCAAGCTGGAGCAGGAGAACCAGGAACAAGGGTGTTTAATCTCAGAGCTCACCAAGAAGACTGAGGATGATCTAAACACTATCATGGAGCTGCAGCAAAAGTTAGCAGAGAGTACGGAGCATCCGGATGAATCACAGGTGAATAAGCAACAGCGGCAAAGTAAAAATGCAAATGCAACGTCAGGAGGTTTTCTACAGAACAGCTTAGATGAATGTGTGGACACTTTAGCTGCAACTGTGCTGAATGGAGGAGAAGGAGCACAGCTGATGTTCAGTCAAGAAACAGACACTTTGACCACAGGGGCATCATCTGGTTGTCAACATAATAATCATCATGACTCTTTACAGAACAACTCCCAAAACAATCCCAAAACAACAAACGATGAGGTGGCCCAGCTAACCAGCTCAGTCCAGAGCCTCAAAACACAACAAGAAGAACTGACTGGCCTCATACATTGTCTTAGAGAGCAGCAGAGAGAAGCGTCTGTCTCCATCCAAACACAAACAGAAGAGAAACAGCAATTAACTCGGACAATCTGGGGACTGAAGGAGGAGAAAGACTGCATCTCTCAGTCTGTGGCCAGCCTTAAACATGAGAAAGAGCAGCTAAGCAGGACAGTCTGTGTCCTGAAAGATGAGCGAGGCCAGTTTCTAAGGTCCATGAGTGGCTTGAAGGAGGAGAAAGAGCACCTAATGAAGTCTGTATCGGCTCTTGAAGGAGATAAAAAGGCAATAATACAATCTCTCTCCAGTGGGAAAGAAGAGAGAGATCAAATCATGCAGTCACTGCAAAGTTTACAGACAGAGAGTGACCGGTTAAACCAGGAAGTGCTTTATTTGAAACAAGAGAGAGACAAACTAAACGATTCCCTTCAGTGTCTAAAGGAGGACAGAGAGCAGGGACAATTATCTTACACTTTAACAGAAGACCACAACAGTTTGATGAAGTCGATCAGCTGTTTGAAAGAAGAAAAAGGAAGAACTGAACATACAATTAACTGCCTGAAACAAGAGGAGAAGCAGATATTGCTTGTAATCCAGAGCCTGAAGGAGGAAAGAGACAGTCTGCAGACTCTCCTCATCCAACCCCACACTGAGGACAGGAATCATGGGCATCATGTGTTGAATCCAAGCAGCATCAGTGTGACAGAGAAAACTGAGACGGTAGGTTGTCAGACTAATAGAGTCCTGAGAGGAAAATGATTCATGCCCTTGTGCTGTATGTCAATTGTGCCAATTTATATAGTACATCCACATCACACACTACGATGTTTGATCACTGACACCAAATGTTTTTGGTGGAAACAGGAGCAAAGTGATCTGAGGAGGGAGATTGATGCTTTGGATGCAGAATTAAAAAAGTTACAAGAGGAAGTGGACAAGAGCCAAATAGAGGTGAGTTTAGGCAACATCCATTTTTATAGTTGCAGAGGTAGGGGTATACATAACAATGACATTTATATTAATGTTGTTCCTGCCTATAATTTTCTTTTTGACAGATGTTTGAATATTTGGTATTTTTTGTGTATACGTTCAGACTGAGAGGTTTCACAGTGAGTTGCGTCAGTCAGAAGCCAAGAGGGAGGAGGCGGAGAGGAAGGCAACGCAAGCAACTGAACAGCTGATCAGACTGATCGATGCAGGGAACCAGCTGGAGGAAACCAGGATGGAAACTGACAGTCTCACAGCACAGGTATCCTTAACCTGCAACACATACTAGTGATGTGAAGGTCAAAATTAAAACCTTCAAATCCACAGATCACAGTGTGTCAGAGTTTCTCCTTGTACTTTTTGATACTGCTCTTCTATCAATGTTGAAGAAATATAACATGACTGTATCCCACAAAAAAATTGAAACATTGCATCTCACATTTTCAAATTTGAAGGTAGGTGTCACTCAGCTCATGTATTTTATAGAAGTCTAGATCATTGTTGTCTCTGCTCTGTTGTTTTTTGTAGTTTTCCCTCCAGGTTTGAAGCCAAAAAAAAAGGCACCGTGTGTAATAAAGTGACTGTGTATCTGCTGCAGGTGAAGGAGCTGCAGGGCAAACTGACAAACCTGCTCAGGGAGAAGACTGATGCTCTGTCACTTAAGGCACAAATAGAGGAACAATACAACATCCTCACAGCTCAGCTCAAAGCAAAGGTGAGAACAGCATGTCTGGCTTTTTTCTCATTATTAGCAATGAACCCCAGGTGGAAATATATCAAACAAGCAATCCTGACAAACCATAAATCGGTGACATCATGATCTACTGCAGTACAGAAATACCAGATTACAATACAACTGCAGCTACACTGAAGGTTCTGAGCATCATTGTTCTTCAGTTGTTTGAGGGAGTTTTACAGATGGGTCTTTAGCATGTGTGTTGATACGATGTGTGTGTGTAAAACCCCACAGACTGTCGCTCTAGAGGAGCTGAACTCGGAGTATATAGCTCTGAAAAGAGGACAGGGCAGCAGGGATGATCTGAGTACTGTTCTTGTCTCGCTCAGGGCACGTTACGACGACATCAGAGCTAAGGTGGGTAACCAGTCCGCTGTGGCTTTGCAGCCTCGTTTAGGTTATGAACTATTGTGTTTTACAGTCTCCATGTGTTTACTTTCATTTTGCTTGTAGTACGATGCACTACTTAAAAAGAAGAGCCAGACAGATCTGGATATAGCTCCGTTAAAGGTGAGGAAGCAAAGCACCATGTGCTGCACACTGTTCACGCTCAGTTTGACTTCTTTAGAGGTTGATTTTGACTGACAGGTGTTTTGTCCAACAACAGGCCAAACTGTCTTGTCTGGTGGTGAAGTGTCAGGAGAGAAACAGCTTGTTAGTTCAGATGATGAAGTCCATGCGCAGAGGAGGCCCTGCTGACCCGACGCTCACACAGCGGGTGGAGCTTCTGCTCAGCGATACCACTCTGCAGGACTACACCGCAGCCTTCACACCAGGAAACAACACAAAGTCCCAGGATTACTGTACTAAGTTTACCCCTGAGTTCTTCTCTAAATTTGAAGATTATAGCAGTGAAAACATATCTTATCATCACGGCCCAGTCCTGCCCACTTCTGCAAAGAAGCAACAACAAAACAGAGCCACACCTGAATCTGACACACAATGCAGCAAAAGTGATAAACATACTTCTGTGGTTCCAACTGAATCTTCAACAACTCCTCAAGACAGTAGAGAAGTCACACCTGCAGCAAGAGCAACTTCAGGAGAAAATGCCAACTCACCCGTGCCAACCTCAGCAGTGCGAGAGCGTGCAGGTGCCCAGGTGTCAGCATCACCTGCTGGTCCACAGAAACACAGCCTGATCACCACTGCAGCACAGGTGAGAGGATACAAACCCTTATTCATTATGTATTTATTTAAAACCTTTTCAGTATGTTTGGGTTTATAGATGGCCTGAATTGATGAAAAACAAAAAATGAAAGACTGTATTCCATAAAAAACAGTTGTTTGTTCTTTCATGTTTCCACAATGACGGATAACACCATTAGCTAAAGCAGCAAAGATCCTGTTTACCACTGGGATCCTAATGGAAACGCTAGCAAGAAGTATTAAACCAGTGTGAGATAACAGCTGCCTCGTGCATTAGACACATGGTCATTTGTTTAGAGTAATCCTAACAAGATTACTTTGATATCAGTCTGTCAGTGTTTCAAGCCAAATAAAAACTCCTCTGATAATTTTCTCAATCCCACCACAGCTGTCTCCTTCTGACTGTGGACCAGCCCAAGCAACCAGTCAAACAGAGACATCTGGATGTTACGGGAAGTCCTGTCCAGATCCGACCCGTTTGACTGGATCCTCACCGGGTCCTAATATCCTCTCCTGCAGCACACGTGTCAGTCCGAGCAGGAGGCTGAGTAGCCCTGAGAAGATCCTCAGCCTACAAGAGCAGCTGCAGAAGACCCTGATGAGCAGCTTTCAGGTAGGATTTTAAACATTCAGGGACACAGACACAGGCTGGTGTTGAAGCATGAAGAACATTGACATTGTTTTATGCTTCACAATGATTTCAGTGTTGCTCCTTCATGTTGATTTGTGGTTAGAAAGGTCACCAGGTCTGAATATGTTTCCACCTGAGGATTTTAAGTTTATCTCTAATAAAGCTGTTTATCTTTTTTTCTCCAGGGTCCAGAGATCAGAGGACGAGGACAGCAGCCCAGGAAGAGTCTGTCACATTCAGCTCCTACAGACCTGAACCCAGCTTCTCAGACAATGAAGCAGAACCTCATTTTCAATATTTCACACACCAACTCTCTCCCAGTCACCACTGCTTCAAACCAAGCTAAACACACTCCAGCAGTAACACATAAACCTGCTGCCACTAACAAGTCGACAACACTTTTTACTGCAGTCGTGTCTCGATCTGCAACACTCAGTCCCAGCATGTTTACCAACCATCGCCTTAAAGCGGATGTATCCAAAATGACAACATCTGCTCTTCCTAGCTCTGGCAACGTTCCCTTTTACACCACGGCACCCAGCCAATCTCTCTCGGGTGCTGGAGCTAACATCATCGCAACAACATCCCCAAACCTGACAAGAAAAACCTCTGTTATCCCGGATGGATCCGATGCTTCACGTGCAGCTTCTGCTCCTCCTGCTCTGAGGACCACTAACTTTGATGTCACCAGTCCAAAAACCACTGCCCCCAGCCTGTCAACGGCCGCCAAGGTTAATACTTTCTCCGTGACATCTACAATGGATGGTGCTGCCACTGCATACAACAGTTTTGCATTCACAACATCCTGTTCTCCATCTGCTCGTTGCTCTCCTGAGAGCGCCAACAAGTCTGCCAGAAAGTCTGCGGCTGCTTTAGAGAAGACCAGAGCTGCAAGATCAAAACCAGGTAATGTGCATGTTCAGTATCTGGGATTATGTACACAAAGACCAAACATCCTGGTAGAGGGAGTGTTTGTTTTTATTTGACAATAAAACACCATTTGTGCATCGTAACTTCTGTTCATAATGTTGCAGTTTAGCATAGGAGGATATTAGTTTTCATTGTGTACTGCTGTAATGTGATTGCGCTCCGCCTAGATACAATCTGTTCTCTGTTTCTGTCTTTTGTTTTGGAGAAAATGTTGCAGCACATTTCAGGGCACTTTGGTGTTGTCCTGTTTATTGCCCACAAAAACCCATGGCTATTAACTTTTAATGAAGCACTTGGTTTCATTAGCAAGTTGTGAATGTACTGTGGCTCGTTATGTTGCTTTGTTGTGGAAGAATTTTTGGAGGGATGAAAGTAAACAACTGACCTGTATTTGTCTAAACCTCCTTCCAGAAGCTCCTGCTGAGGTTCGCTGTGTCGAAGTCATCCAAACAGTCGGTCAAAGCAGCCTCATGATTGGCTGGGAGAGGCCGCCGCTCGACGAGCTTGGCTGCAGTAAGGGCACATTTGTGTACGGATACAGGGTAAGCAGAGCAAACATGGACTTTGAATGATTTAATTACTTTATAATTGGTCATTTATATTTTGTGTTCTTCTGGTCATCTCTCAGGTGTATGTAGATGGGGATTTCCACAAATCCGTTATGAGCTCAGCCTGCACCAAGGTATCTTTGACACGTCACACTTGTTTGTGATTGCTACAGAAATAAACCCAAACCAGCACGTGTACAGTATATCTTGAATGTTCTTCCTCTTCAGTGTATTCTGGAGAATGTCGACCTGAGTGTCCCCGTCCACATCAGTGTCCAGACACTGGGATCCAATGGTCTCAGTTCAGACAGAGTTCACACCTTGTACACAGCCTCAGTCAGAACGGAGCAGTGCTGACTCACAGTGTCCTGATCGCAACAACCCACACAGTGGTTTAGATCAGCAGGTAAGTTGAATGTGGTTAAACAGATCTTAGTGCGTCAAACATATTTTACATTTATCTCTGTGTCTTTTCAGTGAAAACATTTCTCACAAGGGCAAAGCCTCTCTGTTTTTGTTTGTAAGTATCATTAGAATTATACATTTTATTGAATTACTTTGTTTTGGTTTTGTCGTGTGTTTTTTTTTTTTGTATGTGATGAAAAATGATTTTCAGATATTAGAGTTAAATTCCTAGACTGTATTGAGAATGGACGAAGCTAACGCGATGTCACCCATTATTTTGTAAACTTGCATTTTGAAGCCAGGAGTTTGGCAGTTGAACGTCACCATGTTGGTTGTTTGGGGCCAGAAGTGACCATATTTGGATATGAAGGGAAGAGTGAGGAGGGTCTGACCCTTAACCTGACCAGACATGTTGTTCAAGCTATCCATACCCCTGAATATTCCTCTTTTGATGACTAATATCTACTTAATCATAAGATCACTGAAAGGAAGGACTGACTGTCGTTCATGACGTCAGAATAACTTGTGAAAAAAGTATACTGACTGAGTATTTCATGATTGAAAATTTTTTTAATTGAGTTTTTTTGGAGCCAGCCTCTAGTGGCCGTCAGGAGTATTGCAGTTTTTCCACAAATTTTTGAGAACTGGTTGTTTTGTCCATTTTATATACAGTCTATGGTTAAACGTCATAAAATCTTGTGTAGTTAAAATGTCTTAAATCTGCTTGTGTGTGCCATGTGTTATTGCACCTCAAAGTGTGACACTATAAAGCGACTGTCTATTTTTCCCTCTGTCCTCTTTGTCCTCTGTGTCCTCTGTGTGTGTGTGTCTCTGCCCTTCAGTGCACAGCCATCTATAGCTGCAGCTCTCTGAGGGACCGTCCTAACCTCCACCTCAGCTGAGACACAGTCACACTGCTGGGATAACTTGCACCATGTGAGGCTCAGGTCAACCAATCAGAAAAAAAAACAAAAAAACAACTCATGTCACATGGTCATAACCAGCCTATGAACACGCAGTGACCTGTGGCCGGCCACTGAACCTCCACACGATTTACCTGAAGATGTCAAACAAAATGCTGTGTGAGCTTTCTGCCTCTGTAGGTTCATCAACACGTTTAAGCAGCTCGGCCCTTGTCAGAAAAACTTAGTGTTTCACCTGCTGGACGTCTTGAGCGGGGTGATACACGGTGACTGCCAGTCTGAGTGATTTCCAGGTGAAAAGGCCAGAGTGGCTGCCAATCAACAAAGTCCTGAAAAACTTCTAAGAGCAAACGTTTATAAAGCAAAGCTCAATCCCATTGTAAAAAGCTGCCTGACACCAACACTTACCTGTCATTGGTTCAAGGATGTCTGCATCTGCTGCACACTTTTACACTGTGTTTTCACACTGAAGGAGATCATGTGTCATATTGCTTCATCAAAGAGCCCCGCTGCTGCCTCTCTGGACTCTTTGAACCGTCGGCTAAAGGGACACTTACTATACAAGAAGCCTTTTGTGACAACACCACATGTTGTTTAATGTGCTGACACAACACGGTACACGGAGGTCATAGTACTTGATATTTTTTAACACATGAAGCCAAATATGTGAAAAGATGATTCACTCCAAAGAGTTATTATCTGTTTCCTTCTCCTCACAGGTCCACAGGATTTCTTTTAACACAGAAGCAGGATGTTGTTTAAGTTCTGAAAGTTTGCACACGATCATTATTAATATCTAACATTAAAAAAAAGAGATTATTACTGATATTTTTTTGTAGAGAGTATTATAAAAAAAAATATGCCAATATATACCACACACTGTATGTCTTTTTGTAAGAGTGACACCTCTAATAGATGTCATGTTTGCACGCTCACATTGTTTTTATTTAAATTTATAAATGTCCACAACACATATACTATGTTCCTTTGCTACTTGCTGTATATATACGGGTGTGGAGTGATCACGGTGCAGCAAAGGTATTTTTCTATTGGTAATTGATAGTATTGATTTCCCATTGATTCCTTATAACTGTACAGAGAATAAATGTTTATATAATATTAACTGTCAATCCAGTGTTTGTCTCTGAGTGATATATGTACTAAGGTAGGAGGTTGAAAGCTACGCTTCTCTAAATGAGCATATATTGTTCCTTCACTACTTTAAAGCTTCAATTGGATTTTGGAAAAACAAACAGTGACAGGATTATTTTAAAGCTGCATGGTTTCCCCAGGGCAATGAGAATTATTTTCTCTGATCATATCTGCTGTGTTGATGAAGTTATGAAACTCCCTTTCTGTTTTTGGACAGTTTCATCCTTTGATTGGATTTAAAAACTTTCCAGTAATGAACACTAGGTGGCAGCCATGAGGACTGGAAAACCCACAGGGCCTTGACTTTCTGCCTGTACATCTGACAGGTTCTGCCACCAGAGATTTAGTGGAGTGAGTGGTGCTGATGTGCATATAGAGACGTGCTCGAGTAGCCTAAAACATCTTAGTGATTGCTCCCCCCATTCAATATAAACCAGGCACAACACCAAAAAATGAAGTGAAAGAGGAAGAAGAAGCATCAGCAGCAAAAAGGAGCTTAATAATCACCTGCTGTGCTCGGCAGCTTTGGGAGCTCCTCTGAGAACGTCATCGCTCATGCTCAGCACAGGAGGAGAGGGAGTGTGTGTGTGTGTGTATGTGAGTTCAGAAAGTAGCTGTTAAGTTCAAAAATATTATGAGTAAAATTGTAAATCATACATATGAAACCAACTTAGACTTACTGATATGAATCTATAGAGTTAGTATCGTTGATGCTTTACTTTTTTTATGTCCAAACAATCTCATATCTTATTGATATGAATATCTCCATCTTGAAATGCTGCAAAATAAAACTGCGGAAAGTTTTGTTTTTACTATAAAAATGAGTTTAAAAACAGTCAGTCAGTCATCTTTTATACCTGCTTTGTCCACACTTGGGTCGCAGGGGTCTGCTGGAGCCTATCCCAGCTGTCATCGGGCAGGAGGCAGGGTACACTCTGGACAGGTTGCCAGCCTATCACAAGGCTAACACACAATGCACAACCATTCACACTCACACCTGTCGTCAATTTAGTTTGATCAATTCACCTAACAAGCATGTCTTTGGACTGTGGGAGGAAACTGGAGAAAACCCAGGCATGCACAGGGAGGACATGCAGACTCCACACAGAAAGGCCCGAGCCAAGATTCGAACCCCAAACCTTCATGCTGTGAGGCACAAGTACTAACCACTGCACCACTGTGCTTGTTTTAGTTAATTAATTAATTAATTAAAGGGTGTTTTCTTTTCGGAGAATCTTGTATCATGATTTATATGCAATTATATGTTTGACAGCAAAATCACAAACTAGCGAGTTAAAGATATGGTGGAATAAAACTATAAAGTAGTATTGAATTAAAATATTACCACATTAAGTGTCACAGAATTGTATTTAAAGATGGCAGTAAATTGTTTTTATGACTCAAACTTAAAGGTCAGACTGTCTTTATCGCATGCCATCTGTTCTTTGTATTTCTTGCCTTTTTAAAATCATCAGCTCTCCAACAGTCTGCATGCACAGTGTGGGGTTTGTAGAACAAGCAGGTTTATTACATTACATCGTCACTAAATAAATCATGTAATTTACATATAATTTATGCAAAAGAATAATAAGCCAGATTTTTTTGCTGCGTTGCATGTTAGGCATGTTGTAAATGCCTCATAGATGTTTGGTTTAGACCTCTAGATGAATGGTGGTCCACTGGAGTCCTGCAGTGCACCAACTAGAGATGCTTTATTAAAAACTGCAGTGCAGATGCTTCTATGCAACTTGCCCCTGAATCAGCCTAAAGAGGCTCAGCTGGACCCACAGGACTCCACCTTCCCACTCTCCAGGGAGCCTCACCTTCGTTATCAACACTCCAACATACAAGAAGCACGGGCCTCGGTACAGCAGCATGTGCTTAACGCCTTGTTTACATGAGTTAATGACCTCTGTGTTAATTAATTTTCCATGCTGGATGCTATTAATGCCGAGCTCAGCTCTACGTCTTCCCATGTTGGTCCGACATGGGAGTTGGAGAGACGTGGAGTGATGGAGGAGAAGGTTGAAATGGTGGAAAAACAGGAGCTCCAGATGAAAGTGTGTGTATGCATGACTTGTCACAGGGGTGTCGATAACTGCGACAGCTGTGCTGCTGCAAGAATATACTGGTGTGATGTGTAAAGACACGTCTGGAGCTTTCCTCTCTGAGTGTGTGTATGTCTGTGTGTAGCAGCTCTGCAGGGGACATTTCTTACTTGAGTGTGTGTGCATGTCTGTGTGTGTGTGTGCAGTGACATCAGCAGGGTGTCTTCAGGGGGTTTTGCTGGAAAAAGAGCGGCAGATGAGAAAAGGGTACGGTTGTGCTGGGGTTGTAATTTCACCTAGAGGGGACGTTGTCACTCCATCACCGCCGCTGACACCTCGAGCGTCCGGGGGGCCCGAGTGGGGTGGTGGAGGTTTGGAGTCCAAGCCTCAGGGGAAACGCTCGCTGCTCACACCCAAAGATGAGCTCTAAAAGTGGGTTTCTCTTGCGTCTGGGCAGATGGGTCTTGATGCTGGGAGGTGTTGAGTTGTCGTGCAGCAGTACTGTGGATGTGGTATTATCCCAGTACATGTCACTGCAGTCCTGTGTGTAGTTACTGCATGGATATTGTCATATTATGCAAACATCATATCAAAATTACCAGCTGTAATTCTTTTTGTACGTGTACATATATGTGGCATTTTGTATCGTGTGCCTCTTTAGTCATGGGTTGTGAAGCCTGGGTTATTCTAACCCTCTGTGTGTGTGTGTGTGTGTTGTTCAGACCCTATCAGTCCATCTCAGAGCCTGTTATATTTAGAGGCAAAGCACTATCAGGGCTTACAGCTGGCCGCCTCTGATTCAATTCTGACAGATCTACAGCGTTCAAAGCAATCTCCTCTCTTTTTGTCTCGCTCATTTCTCTGCCTATCTCCTCCTCCCCCTTCTGTCTCTTTCTCTCTCATCTCTCTCACCACACTCTCTTTTCTTTTCATTTCACTCCTTCCACCTCTTCTTCTTTATTCTCCTTCTTTTATGTCATTTGCAGACTTGTGGCTGGCGCTATTTTCTCTTTCTCTATTTTCTTGGTTATACTGTTTCCACATACATCTTAATATCTCTCTTCCTTCTCAGTCTCTTTCACACATCTTTGCCATTTTCTCTCATAACCAGCACATTACTGGCTTCTTCTCGTTTCTTGAAATGCTTTATTGCTGATGTGCATCGTGAAACTCTATCTCTTCCAGCCAGTTTTGTTTCTTCCATCCTCCACTCTAGTTCCCTTTCAATTCTCTCCACATCTTTATCATACACAGAGCCTATCAGGTGTACGCTCCCGCTCCCCTCCAGCTCCGGCGCTTCATCACTTTGAGCAAATCCACGTTGAAACAAACATCAAACATCACAACTTCTAATTTGGGCAGAGACAAGCAATTAGCTGCTATTACATCCTTGAATCTGTGCGCGAAGGCAACCCTAATCTCATTAATCATGAACAATGGGGGCGGTAATAGAGAAGCATGTTTATGCAAATTCCCCCACACAGTAATCTCCTTCATGCTTAATAGCCGAAACAGTGGTGGTGCCTGAGAAAACAATCCTCCCCCTTCTTTTTCTCCACTCAACCATTTCACTTGCTTTTATTTCCTCTACCTCTCATTTTTCCCCCTCTTTGCTCTCGTGTCAGTTTCACTGCTTTCAGGAGGCTTGAACCAGAACGTTCAGAGCCCGTGGAAAAGTATTGATCCCGGCCCCTGCACAACCTTTCAGTTTGATAGCAAATAACCCCGAGATCGTATGGGACATTGAGTTTTACGTCCCACCTCCAGCTCACAACTCCCTCCTCCACCTCTTGGCAAACTCCCCAGCTCATTCCCCTACCCCTCCATCAGTTCTCTCTATTTCTTCTGTTTTTATGCCTTTCATTTGCATTTTTATTGTTTCATTGCTTGCCTCTCTCTCTCTCCCCCCCACCCCATAGTGTCTGTTTTTATCTATTTCTTCATTTCTCCTCCCACTAACTTTGCAATTATAGCTGTTTTTTCAGTATTTTGCATTCTAACCATTGGTCCAGTAGCAATATATGATTCAGGACTAAAAATAGCCCAGCAAAGACATTATAAGATTATCTCCCTGCATCCTCGTTCTCTTTCCTTCCCTCTCTTGTGCCGTCCTTCTTCTTCTCCTTCTTCTTCCTCTCTTTCCTTCTCTGTTTCAGCCTTGTCATTTCTCCTGAGTTATGTGCCACTTTCAGGTGAGGATGATGATGATAGCACGATGTAAAACACACTCAGTATGAACCAGGGGCCTGAAAAAGGTGCAAAGCATGTGATTCATTACAAGAGCGATCAACAGGATCGATTGATGGACAGTGTCGTCGTCTGGCTGGAGGTGTATTGATGAGCTGAGATTGGGATTAAAACAACCGGTAAAGGCTCTTTGGATAAGAAATCAACACTTCATAGTGAGAGGCAGCTAATTTAAATGATCCCACCGCATTTCATAGAAAATATTGAACATTTCACACAGAGAACATCTAATGAATTAAGATTGACTGAAGTTTGATATGAAACTTGATCGCTCACATATTAATCCAATACTGTACCATCTACAGCTGCACCATTAACATCTACAAAGGGACATTTTGTAAAAACTTTATTTTATTTTTTAAACTTAAGATATAGTTTATGACATTGTTTCTATCCGATAAATTTATATACACTGCTGTTCAAAAGTTTGGGGTCACGATATCAAACCAATGGTTTTCCAATGACGACAATGACCATGTACAGACTGAGGGATGTATCCAGCTTGTTCTACATACTTTACTCTGATTACATATGTTTCAGACTTGACAGGAAACACTTGTGTCTCTCCCACTGTCAGACACAGGAGAGGCAGAGATAGGGTTGGGGGACGTTTTGCTGGTTCAGAATGGTAAAATTTACTCAGTATGGTAAAATTGGTAAAATTGGTAAAATTGTAAAATTTAATTGTTTTTTGTTTTGCTTACATACTACGTGGCACATTAGATTATTTTTTAATTTTTTTTCTTGAAAAAAAATTAATTGACATTATTGTCTTAAAGTTACAAAACCGTAATTGTAATAAATATATTAAAACAACTACAAAAAATGTTGCAGAGTAAATATCCAAAACAAACAACCAAACAATGTACATGTTGGATAACAGTTTAAGGAGAAAGAAGACAACACTGAATATAATCTCCACTATCATTACATTCATTTGCTTTGTTGAAATGAAGTATTATGTGCACCAGCAGTACGCTCATCATCAGGAGGATT
>OOFC01029165.1:12781-24046 GCA_900323345.1 Pseudochromis fuscus | reverse complement strand
CCGATCAGTTGTGGTGAAGAGGGAGTTAAGCCGGAAGGCGAGGCTCTCTGTTTACCGGTCGATCTACGTTCCAACCCTCACCTATGGTCATGAGCTTTGGGTAATGACCGAAAGAACAAGATCGCGGATACAAGCGGCTGAAATGAGTTTCCTCCGCAGGGTGGCTCCATCATCCGGGAGGGACTCGGAGTAGAGCCGCTGCTCCTCCATGTCGAGAGGAGTCAGCTGAGGTGGTTCGGGCACCTGGCGAGGTTGCCTCCCGGGCGCCTCCCTAGGGAGGTGTTCTGGGCATGTCCAACCGGGAGGAGGCCTCGGGGCCGACCCAGGACACGCTGGAGGGATTATATCTCTCAGCTGGCCTGGGAACGCCTCGGGATCTCCCCAGAGGAGCTGGTGGAAGTGGCTGGAGAGAGGGCGGTCTGGGCTTCTCTGCTCTGACAACGAGTACGAGTACGAGTCAATTTGATAAATCATTTCACCTTTGTGTATAAACACCATCAGGTATAACAGCTCACACCATTGAAACCACAGACTGTGTTAAAAATGGACGAAGCTAACATGACATCACCTGTTTATGGACTTTTATTTTGAAGCCAGGAGTAGGGCTGCTGCTAACATTTTAGTAATCGAATAATCTATTGATTATTTCATCGATTAATCGAATAATTGGATAAGAAATGCTTGTTAAGGTGCAATAACAAATAGCACTGCCAAACGATAACAAATTTGCATGATTGTGGTTTGTTGCAAGCTGGGCGATGGGTGAGCTTCGTGCTAGCAGAATCCCCAACAATCATCTGCTTCCCGTTAATGTGGTATTTTAAACAGGAAGTACTTCAGTGAAACCTCCTTCCTGCAGAGTGTGTGTAATACTTTGTGTCGGTCGACTCTCCGTCTTGGTTTTTTTGTACCCCACATTTCCCATCAAGAGGGCAAACAAAAAAAACGTAAAAACCAAAAAGCTGTGCTGTTTCCCATCTTCATCTTCATATAATCCATAAACAGTGGGAGCGAGACTGCCTCCACCACTTCCTGTGGGGAACTACAAGTACAGATGACTTTCTCCCAGCTTGTATTTGATTTTACCAAAAACAAAAACAATGATACGATGCATCGATTCTTGAATTTCCGCGTCGATGAATTTTTATGATCGACGTAATTGATTATGTCGAATAATCGTCGCAGCCCTAGCCTGGAGTTTATTATGTGAATGTGGAACCAGAAGTGACCATATTTGGACATGAAGGGAGGAGAGGCCTTCAAACTACCTGTAAATCATTAATGACCAGAGGTGTTATTTAGACTAGCCCCGCCCCTAACTCCTCCCACCAGATCACTGAGAGGAAGAGTTGACATCAGAATGACTTGTGGGGAAAGACAATATTTCAGTTTACTCCTCCCTTCATATCCAAATATGGTCACTTCTGGTTCCAAAGAACAACGTGGTCCAAATATCAAACTCCTGACTTCAAAATAAGAGTCCACAAACCAACGACATGACGTCACGTTAGCTTCATTCACTCTGTACAGTCTCTGATCTGTATCCACCCACAGCCTGAGGAGTGTAATCAGCAGCTGAGGTGGGAGGACTGTGTGTGGTAAAACAATTTAAACACTGAAGTAATCAAGCTGCCTCTGAGTCTTTTTGATCCAACATTATTTCTAGTGAACGATATCTTTTTTTTTTTTTTTTTGCCAGCAAGTTCAGAAAAGACAAAGTTTGCGTTAATAGCTGGAAGGATGTGAGCGTGCTCAGAAGGATTAAGTAAAGGTTTAAGGATGGATATGACCTATAATGTGCCCCGCGGTGCACGTCAGTAAGTCTGAAGCTACCACAAGGTTAAAAACAAGTTTCCACAAGCTCTTCTTTTTCTAAAGGCCTTACTCCACAAAAACTCTTCTCCAGCTATCAATAATTTATATACTGAAAAAGTCCCAAATTGAAGCTTTAAAGGAAAAGTGCTTTCGATTACGAAGGCAATTACATTTAGTCTAATTTCCATTTTAGGCATTCAGCATGTGCTCTTATCCAGAGGGACTTAAATGAAAAAGATGTTTTTTTTCCCCACTTCACATCTGCTCTTTAATTAACTTACATTTATTAATATTTGTATGAAAATGAGGAATAAGTAAATTAGCCCTAATAAAACAAGACAAAGAACGGACAACAAAAGAGTGGAAGAGCTGTGGCGACGATAACTTGTTTTATTCTATTTCATCAGGAACGGAGGTAAAATAAAGAGTAATAAGAGATAATGAAGTTAAGAGAGTTTTCAAGCAGCCCGAGGAAACTGAGACTTAATCGTATTCTCCACAAACATGTGGGGATTAAATGCAGTCATTAGGAATGTACTGATTGTTGAGAACGAACCTATAGATCTGTTTAAAAGCGGATGTTTGACGTAGAAGGAAAAGCACAGGTGGAAAGAGAAACCTTCATGTGTCCGTCACAATCAGATGTCCCACCAGGAGCTTCTCCAAGTGGAACCAGGACTCTGATGGACGAAGCTAACGTGACATCACCAATTGGTTTGTGGACTCTTATTTTGAAGCCAGGAGTTTGGTATCTGAACGTGGCCATGTTGGTTGTTTGGAGTAGGAAGTGACCATATTTGGATATGAGGGGAGGAGTGAGGAGGCGGGTCTGACCCTTGAACCTGAGGACACTGTCCAATGTGGATGAGACTGGAGTTCAGCAGTGAATGAGCCTCCAAACAAGCTGTAACTCACTGGAGACCAGAGCTGTCAATCAGACTAACCCCGCCCCTAACTCCTCCCACTAGATCATTGAGCAGTAGAGTTGACTTTATCTAATGACATCAGAAACTGAAGTCACAGTTTACACTCTGATGTACACACAGGCGCGTGGAGAGGTTAAAGAGTCAGGGCGCTGCCATTCCTTAGCATAACCAGGGAAGTTGGGGGGTCAGTGCCTTGCTCAAGGGCACCACAGCAGTGCCAGGCTGCGTTGGGACCTGAACTGGAGACCCTCTGGTTTCCAACACAAGTCCCTACCCACTGAGCCACTGCCACCCCAACGTGGCCATGGTGGTTGTTTGGAGTCAAAAGTGACCATATTTGGACATGAAGGGAGGAGTGAGGAGGCGGGTCTGACCCTTGAACCTGAGGTCACCGTCCATGTGGATGAGACTGAAGTTCAGCACTATTCCAAAGTGCAATACTCCCGACGGCCACTAGATGCCGGCTCCAAAAAACGTGTTACAGTCTATCAGAAAATCCTTTCACCATTAGGAGATATTAGGCTTCACACAGAGGAAGATTTAGGGGCGGGGTTAGTTTGAGTCACAGCTTTGGTGTCCAATGAGAGCAGCACTGAAGTCAAATCAGACACATTGGACAGTGACCTTGGGTTCAAGGGTCAGACCCGCCTCCTCACTCCTGCCATCAAATCCAAATATGGTCACTTCTGGCTCCAACAACATGGTTTAACTCCAGGTTAAACTCCTGACTTCAAAATAAGAGTCCATAAACTGACGTCTGACGCCACGGTCCCTTCGTCCGCTCTGTAAACAGACTATGAGGAAACTCAGTTGACATTAATATGACTCTGCTTTTTTTCAAAGTCACAATGTCTTCTGTGAAAATAATTTTATTCACCACCAGAAAGATCTTTGGCACGATATGTCACATTCATTTAAAGTTGCTTCTGATTATATTTTCAAACTGCGACGGCTCAGAAAGCTGTTACCACATTTAGAAAATCTTCTGCTCACTGACTCGTCCTCAGTCGAAGGCAATCACACAGTAAACGGGTGTTTCTTTTGCAGCGGGACGCAGTCAAAGCTGCAGAAGTTGTACGGGATAATAACTGACCCTGAAGGAGTTGAGCAAGAATTGAACATGTATTATTAATCAGTGTGTTTTATGGAAACCTGTTCCAACAGTGGAGAGCAGCAGAGTAATATGCTCCATACAGCACTATTCTTTATTATTCACAGCTCCCCCAACAATATGGCAGGGATTGTATTCATCATTATTTTATGCAAAGGAAGAGCAGAAAATCCTGGTCTGGATTTGATTTTATGCGAGGACACTGATGGGTGCGAGCTGCCGGGTTTACGTGATAACTCGTGTGGAGGGAGGAAAAATTGAGGAAATTATGAACTAATCTTTCAGATCCTGCCTCACAATGAGCACCACAAGAGTCACCTGAGAAAGCAGGAAAACACTTGTGATTCACACGTGAGGCCTGCTTTGTGAAACCTGTGTGTTTAACTCTGACAGACTGCACGGTTAATCCACATCAGCCTGAAACAATAAACATCTTACCCAACGACTGAGGCTTACAAAAGCCTGTGAACGCTGAGAGGCATCTTGTTTGCTTTGACATTTTCAAAGCAGGATGCACAAGCCGTGTGAGCAATAAAGACTCGTTGCTGTTTATGTCATTTACAATAACTGCAGCTCCTTCAAAAAGTGGCTGTAGTTATTTTCAGAGTCTCCTGATGATAGTATATCACATGTTTTTTTGATTGAAGGTGTAAATGAGACAGATTTTCAAGTATTACATTCCCAGGTCTGACTTAAATTAGACTAGTGAGATAGCAGAGGGGGCAACAAGTCATCTGTGATTTACATGAACTTGAGAAAAGAGCAAACGAGGAGCAAACAGGAAGTGCAACCACACTAAATAATGACGCTTTTCCACTGCACAGAACCAGCACAGCTCGACTCAGCTCAGTTTGGTTTTCTATTGGCAAGAAGTACCTGGAAGTTGGTACCTGGTTCCAGTTTAGTCCCTGCTCTCCTGTGGTTCCAAAAAAGGACCCGTCCAGGTCCTGCAGGTACTAAAATCCTATTGGTCGGAATCGTCACGGTGTCATGACTGCATGGCACGCAAACATTTGTACCTGCAGCCGACACAGTCTGCATGATTATAGTCAGAATAATGAGTTTCACATTCTGGGCGGCTGTGGCTCAGCTGGTAGAGCGGGTCGCCTGTGAATCGTAAGGTTGTGGGTTCGCTCCTCCTGTCCCCATGTTGAAGTGTCCTTGGGCAAGACACTGAACCCTACGTTGCTCCCAATGGTGGCTAGCACCCTGCATGGCAGCTTGGTAGCCATTGGTGTGTGAGTGTGTGTGTGAATGGGTGAGTTGCCTTATAAAGCGCTTTGGGACCTAGCTAAGGTCAGGTATATAAATGTACACTATTTACCATGTGAGAAAAACACTAAACAGATCAGTTTAATGTACAAAAACAGAGTACAATGCTAAAGTTATATCTACAAAACATCAGCTCGGTCGGTGGAACAGCTGATGGAGGTTGTAGCAGGACCTCACATCTCTGAAAAGATCCCAGCAAGTTTTTAACCAGGATCTAACTTGATGAACCAACAACACACTTGAAGGTCAAACTCTCCTGAAACAATCTTCAAACTGTTTCTGTGACACCACAACAGTTACTCTGAAGATGAACTTCCTCCTCCTTCACCTGGTGACCAGCTGCAGGGAGGCGGGACTATCCTCTGTCATGGAAACACTACCAAAGTGAACTGAGCTGAGGTGCACTGGTGCCACCATGTCCCTGTCCTGTCATCTCTCTGTTTATTTGAAGTACAGCAGCCTGTAACAGACATAAATTCACTTTTGCAATAGAGACACATAAGCAGGTTGACAGCATCGACTGTATGGAAGCAACAGAGTCTAAAAACTGAAGCCAAAAAAGTGCAATAAACCCAACGACCAGAAAACTACAATTGACTTTAATTAAAAAATCCTCATCTTCAATCCTGAAATATTCAGTCAATACATTTTTCCACAAGTCATTCTGATGTCATTAGATAAAGTCGACTCTTCTTCTTCTTATAAATGTAATCCTTTGTTCCTTGGTAACATCCTCTGACTCAGACCAACTAACAAACCAACATGGAGGTGCAGAGACTGAACCTTGGTTGATTAATGAAACACATTCTACCTCCAGTATTACTGCGTCTGCTTTAATGAATGTTTGATGCCCTGTTTTAACTTATTAATCTGACAGTGGTTAGTTTGTGTAGAAGAAACTCACTGTTGTTGTTTTTGAGGTTGAATCTCAAACACACAAGTAATCTGAACAAACAATGCCAAAAGTGACAAAGTGCAGTGGCAGCATTGTTGTGTGTGATGAATGTGCTGCTGTGGATGCTGCTGAACACCAGGAGTGTGTTATTGTTCTGGGATGAGTCGGAGATTCCTGTGAACGTCTCTGCTTCATGGTCTGAGCTGCAGCACGCCACAGGGCAAACTGAGGATTTTATATAAACCCCACAACACAAAATGACAGTTTATCTGTGGACGGTTGATAGGATTGATGTTCAATACTTAACAATTTCACTGGCTGCAGTCTGAAACAAAACCTCCCTCTGGACTGCAGTTTTAGGACCGCCACCGAGACGACACACTCTCACAGGCAATAAAAAACGCAGCATTATTAAGGCAGCATTGGCCATTGTTATCTTAAAGTGTAGGAAGGACGAAGCTAACGTGATGTCACCCGATGGTTTGTGGACTCACATTCTGAAGTCAGGAGTTTGGTATCTGAACGTGGCCATGTTGGTTGTTTGGAGCAGGAAGTGACCATATTTGGATATGAAGGGAGGAGTGAGGAGGCGGGTCTGACCCTTGAACCTGAGGACACTGTTCAATGAGGAGGAGACTGGAGTTCAGCAGTGAATGAGCCTCAAACCAGCTGTAAATCACTGGAGACCAAAGCTTCCAACCAAAGTCCCTACCCACTGAGCCACTGCCACCCCAACGTGGCCATGTTGGTTGTTTGGAGTCAGGAGTGACCATATTTGGACATGAAGGTAGGAGTGAGGAGGCGGGTCTGACTTCAGTGCTGTTTCCTTGGCGACCAGGCTTGTCGATCAGAATAACCCGTGACTCCTCCCCTTCTCCCAGCCTAATATCTCTTCAGTGATTAAATGATTTTCAGATGGACCACCTGTCAATCAGACTAGCCCCGCCCCTAACTCCTCCCACCAGATCTCTGTGCAGTAGAGTTGACTTTATCTGATGACATCAGAATAACTTGTGGAGAAATGTATTGACTGAATATTTCAGGATTGAGAATGAGGATTTTTGGTGTCAGCCTCTAGTGGCCATCAGTGGCACTGCACTTTTTTTGCATACTGACTTCACATTTGAGACACAGTGGCTACGTCCACGGTTTTTAATCAACATAAATCATCTGTGAAGGTTGTTTCTCTTTGAATCCACACCATCGCAGCCCTGAAGAAGCAGAACAGCCGAGTATTACACTCATCCAAAGGACTAGTACAGTAACAATGGAGGTTTTATCCTAATCTTTAACTTTGATTGTTCTCCATTTAGTCATAAATATTTAAAGGTATTGAGAAATGTTTTTAGGGGCCGTAAAGTCGTCTGGGAAATCCTCCCCGATGCTTGATGAGAGGCGCTCCCGGCCCGATCAATCCCATCGTATTTCCAGCATTTTGTAACGTTAATAACAGAAACCGTGGACAGAAAATAGTAGCTTGTCAAGCTGCAGAGCTGCCTGGATTTCATGTTACCTTGGAAACAAGTGCTGGAGCTCCAGCAAGTGAATAAGAAAAAGGTAAGACTGTGTCCAATCCCCTTAACATGTTTGGCATATCCCCTTCATCAATCACCTGCATCGGGCCAACGCTTACAGTAAATCAGCCCAAACAAGTAATTCACTGCCAGAGGGACGGAGGGTGAGGAGGGTGAGGAGGGTGAGGAGGGTGAGGAGGGCCTGTCTGAGCCCGGCTCTCTGCTGTGGGATCAGGCCGAGCACGTCGAGGTGGCGACTATTAAAACACCACGGGGACTAAATAGGAGACTTTAAAACAATGGCTGCAGACAAAACACCTAATTACACAACAGGCCGCTCGATCAATACCTGCTCTGCTGCCAGCGAGTGTTGATGTCTCTTTTTCTTTAATGGATTTAGAACAATCGCCTCTGAAACAGCAGCATGAGTTAGAAACAGGGACCAGAGCAAAAGCTGTTTCCTGTACGGTGTCAGTGGAGGATAATCATTTGTTAAATGTTACCACTGATGTGTTGAGCTCACACTGAACTGACTTTGAAAAAGGGGGTTATAAAAAGGTTTACCTCCTGGGTAATAAACCTGGAAACTGAATTTGCACCGCGTGTGTGTGTGTGTGTGTGTGTGTGGCATGGGTTCACAGGTGTTTTGAGACAAGTTTGAATACATTTCCATTTTTAAGCGGGATCAGTTTGCATGAATATTTTTAAATTGGGAAACTGCACAACAGCCCCTTTCTACATCAAGCAGTACATGATAAAATGGGTCATGTTTTGTGCAGGTGTGAAGCACATACACACAAACACACACACACACACACAACAAACATAAACACTGTAAATGCTTCTCGTGGTATGAAATGTGCCATCAATGCAGAGACCGGGGACAGAAACTCCGTTTGGCTGTGATGTATTCAGGCTCCGACAGGTTTTGGCCCTCAGCCGGCTGCTTTGATGTTGAGCTACTTGCTACTGGAACATTCAGTAAGAAATTTAATTTGCTTCATCTTTCATGTTCCTCTAATTGTATCTTTCTTCATGGAGTTGTTGTGCCGTTGATGCTCAGTTAAATACAAATAATGCAAAGTACATAACTTGGCCTGTCAGTCTATTTTTAGCTTCATTTCTGATGATGCCATGAGGAAGGGTGTGCGTGGGAGCGAGAGAAAAACAGAAAGAAGAAGACAAACTGTATCCACAGTGACATCAATCCCAGTAACTCTTTGAGCCCCTTAAAGTGAGCAGCGCTGGCTGTTCTCAAGCCCATTAGCCATTTTGAAAGATGCAACAGCGCAATTAGGCAGTTGGCACAAAGGGAAGGCGAGGAGGGAACCGGGGAGTTGTCAGGGGGCTTTACTCTGATAAAACACACAGAAACGCTAACCCGAGAAGACAAGACTTTAAAAAGGGTCATTATACAAAGTCGTTCCTTTTTACATCCACATTACAGCGTGAAGGCAAAAACACAGTTGTGAAAAATGCAACATTTTTTTTTGTCTTTTATCCATTTCAGAGAGAGAAAAACGCCCTGATACTGGGTCTGAAATAAACATAAATTACTCTGGATGGATGTTCAGGAAACACGAAAGCTAACAAATCAGACCCACGGGAGATTTCTCCAACACAACCACAGGAAGCTGCACTGAAATAAAACCTCTATGTTAGTTGTAGATGGACTGGATGTTGTCATAAATCCCAATACAGTTTATTGAATGGATGAAGCTAACGTGATGTCACCTGCTGGTTTATGGACTCTTATTTTGAAGTCAGGAGTTTGGTATCTGAACGTGGCCATGTTGGTTGTTTGGAGCAGGAAGTGACCATATTTGGATGTGAAGGGAGGAATGAGGAGGCGGGTCTGACCCTTGAACCTGAGGACACTGTCCAATGAGGATATGCATCATTAAAGTGAACTGTACTTTTAAGGATAATGTAACGTGACTTTATCTAATGACATCAGATTGACTTATGGAATATAAGCATTGACTGAGTATCAGGATTGAAAATGACCATTTCTGAGTTGAAGTCAGTTGGAGCAGCATCTAGTGGTTGTCGGTGGTATCGCACTTTTTTGCACTGCTGCATATGTCTCTTTTTTCAGCCCTGGTTGCTTCATCCATGCAGTCTATCAAACTAAATCTAAAATAAACCTGTGAGGTGTTACTCCACGATGATGACTGCTGTCTGAGGAAGAGGCTAAAGGACCGGGTCGAGCGTCAACCTTGTCAATCATAAAGTTTGTCAAAGCAGCCGGAGTCGGAGTGGCTTCAGTCGGGTGTCTTCGCTGGGGTGAGGGTGAGAGGTGGAGCTGTTAATTAGGTGAGCGGGTGGAAGAGACAGCCAAGGAGAACAGGAAAGGTGAGGGAAGGCCAGGTACTGGAGCGGGATGAAGGGAGGTCAGGAAAACTAGACAGGAGGACCGTGTGCAGTCCTGAACACTCATTATTTTCTGACGGGGGTTAGTAGCTGATAACGCGGCGCCACACTACACTCTGCAGAAGGAAAGATTACAACACTTATGTGCAAGACTCCCACTTTCCTCTGTTTTTTGCACTATTGTAAATATTACATACGAAGGTGCAGGTGTTTGAGGAGGAGTCTTTAATGCATCTTTAAGACCTGCATTAGGATTTTTAAGGATGTAAAAATATCCTGGATGCACTGGACACCAAAGAGTCTTCACCACATGAACTGTTTTATCATCGGCTCTGCAAAACGAACATGATTATGCAGCTCGTTGATTAAGGTTTGAGGGGCTAGGAGGGGGGGAGTCTCACCCTCAGGGATATACCTGGAGGATTTCAATGCATTTGCAGGTTTAAGAAATCCAAACTCTTCTCTAGGTTTATCTCTAAGTGATAGCAGGAGGACTGCTTAAAGAAGTGAGATAAGAAAACCAAAAAGCTACAAAAAAGTAGCCTCCTTATTAAACAGTGAGTAACTAAATGTGTCCATGTTGAAGCTCTGCACTTCCTGTTTGAATCTGATCCCGATATGCAGATGAGTCGGGTGTGTCTGGTGGACTGGTCAACAAACATGGCCCCCAGGTCGGGGAAACAATGCTGTGGTATGGACTGTTTATTACCCTGTGCCAAGCAGCTTATGATTTCACCTGCACTGGTTTGTCTGTGAGCAACATTACAGAAACAGCACTGAACAGTTATGGAGTCGGTGGGCGGAGGTATTACACAGAGGACACTTACATGTCGGGGATGATGGGGAGAATCCCCAAGAAATCCTCATCGGTTATAATGGAAAATGTTTAAATAAAGATAGTGTTGGTATTTCACCACAAGAGGGCAGCAGTGTTCAGTGTGTAGCATCAGATCAGCTGTGGAGGTTTGTGCTCTCTGAGTACTTTAAAGTTTTTATACTGCAACTACCTGGAGTGTTGGTCTGAGAGAGCAAGAAGAGTCAGCTGACCTTTCAACTCCATATTAATAATGTGATGAGATCCAATCACCAGGATAGGACGGAAGGACGGAAGGAAGGAAGGAAGGAAGGAAGGAAGGAAGGATGAAAGGATGGAAGGAAGGAAGGGAGGAAGGATGGAAGGATGGAAGGATGAAAGGATGAAAGGATGGAAGGATGAAAGGATGGAAGGATGGAAGGAAGGAAGGAAGGAAGGAAGGAAGGAAGGAAGGAAGGAAGGAAGGAAGGAAGGAAGGAAGGAAGGATGGAAGGAAGGATGGAAGGATGGAAGGAAGGAAGGAAGGGAGGAAGGGAGGAAGGATG
>OOFC01029165.1:0-12761 GCA_900323345.1 Pseudochromis fuscus | reverse complement strand
AGTTTTTATACTGCAACTACCTGGAGTGTTGGTCTGAGAGAGCAAGAAGAGTCAGCTGACCTTTCAACTCCATATTAATAATGTGATGAGATCCAATCACCAGGATAGGACGGAAGGAGGAAGGAAGGAAGGAAGGAAGGAAGGAAGGAAGATAGGAAGGAAGGAAAGGAGGAAGGAAGGAAGGAAGGAAGAAAGGGAGGAAGGGAGGAAGGGAGGAAGGAAGGAAGGAAGGATGAAAGGATGGAAGGATGAAAGGATGGAAGGATGGAACGATGGAAGGGAGGAAGGAAGGGAGGAAGGAAGGAAGGAAGGAAGGAAGGAAGGAAGGAAAGGAGGAAGGAAGGAAGGAAGGAAGAAAGGGAGGAAGGGAGGAAGGAAGGAAGGAAGGAAGGAAGGATGGAATGATGGAAGGAAGGATGGAATGATGGAAGGAAGGAAGGAAGGGAGGAAGGGAGGAAGGATGGATGGATGATAGATGATAGATGGATAGATGAATAGACAGACAGACAGATAGACAGAGTAAGCAGCCAGGGCATGGCCAGAGTGTCTTGTACAGATCATTAATGTCTAACTAATTTAATTACCGTTTTCACTGAATACTTTGTGGGGTTTTGGATCACTAATGGAGAGAACACAGGGGTTTTTATTTCAGTCAGAAAAGCCAAAAAAACTCATTTCCAAGCCAAATGAAAGACAAATTTACAAAACGTATTAAACAATTATTCCACTCCTCAGCGTGGCTATATATCCCTGCTATACTCACTGCTCTAATTAGGCAGCTTACAGCTCTGTGATGTGAAAATGTGACTTTGGTTCCTTCAGTTACAGAAGACAGGAGAGGTGGGCGGGGCTGAGCCGCTGCCAGAGACGTGTTGGAGGATACAAAAAAAAAACCTGTCGATACTAATGCGATTTCTACCAGCTGCCAGTTTAAATCAACACACATAGATTGCGTGATACCCCTCGATGTAATTAGTTTAATTTAAGACACTGTCAGACTTTTTTTTAGACTTTAGATTTCCTGTAGGTAGATGTAAAAAAATAGCATTCACCATCACAGTGAGTGATGTGGCCAGAGGGTTTGTCCCAGGCTGACACTGTAAATACTGTACACACAATGGATGAAGCTGACGTGGTGTCACCCGCTGGTTTGTGGACTCTTTTTTGAAGCCAGCAGTTTGGTATTTGAAAGTGGCCATGTTGGTTGTTTGGAACAGGAAGTGACCATATTTGGATGTGAAGGGAGGAGGGAGGAGGCCTGAGGACACTGTCCAGTGTTGATGAGACTGGAGGTCACCGGTGACTGAGCCTCCAATCCAGCTGCAAATCACTGGAGACCAGAGCTGTCAATCAAACTGACCCCACTTGCATCCAGTGGTCATCAGTGGTAATGCACTTTTTTGTACTTCTGCTTTGGCTTCATGTTTTCAGCCCCACTTGCTTCATCCATCCCATCCACACAGTCCCAGGTGACACGTGCAGCGCTGCACTTTAAATCTAGTCACCGTCGGGGGACAGCAATTTACCAACTGTTCTGGTGAACGGACTCACGGTCCAGAGCTCCACAAAAAAAACAAAACAACAACTTACTTGGACGTAGTTCGGCCGGAGTGTTGCCAGGGAAACAAGACATTGCCGACAGCTGCCCGGTAGCTGTAGACACCCAGAAGTCCGAGGGCGAGGGCGACCTTGGAGACCCACGAGCACCGTCTTTGAACCAGGAGGTAGATGAGAACCAGACAGAAAGCAGACAGCAGGGAGAGGACCATCTTGTGTTCGGAGCTGGCAGGAGACACAGAGACAGACAAAGAGTCACGGGGTGAGAAAAACACCAACGTGCACTCCAACGTGGAGAGGTTGCTATGAATTCTCAAACTTGAACTTCATTCATATTTAATCCATTTATGTAAACTCTTCTCAGTGTCCGTCTTTATTTTGAGCCTAAAATGTACGACGAGCAAAAGTCGTCTGGGTTTAATTAATCAGAAGAGAAAATCTGAAACACTAAAGTTGAGTATTTGCTGAGCAGCAGAGATGAAACGCTGTCAGTCATGTCCTCCAGCATCGGTTTAAACTTTAAACAGGCGCAGATCCTCGACTGTTCGCTGGATTTGAGGCGATACCGTCTGAAATTACGCCACACCGAGCACAGGCAGGAAATAATAAGACCTCAAAGGACATATCAAAGTTGAATAGAAGCCGCGTATTTAGCCATTAGCCGGATCAGACAACGGCGAAAGTCGAATACCCTGAGACACGACGAGGCATAACGCTACCTAGATCTCATTATCCGAGCAACAGGCAGTGCAGGTAGGAAGAAAGGGCAGCACTGGACAGGGAAAAGGTCAGGATCCACATCTCTATTCCACAATGTGATGCATGTTAAAGAACAAACTATAATCCCCAGGCCTGAGCTGTGTTGTCAGAATATTAATGGCTCTGAGACAGTCACAGTTTTACTGAGGAATCACAGCTTTTCCACCGTCTGAGCAATCACACAAGGTTATTTTCTCATCTTGAATTGCTTCTTAAAAAAATGCTAAGTGGAAGGTCCTGTCAGTCGCACAGCCAGAAAAACACATTTAAGGACGTCTCGCAGTCAGAGGAGGAGATGTGTGCTGTGTTAACACCCTATAACTCCTCCTAAATGTCTGTGATGATGAGATCATTTCGAGACCCGTCACTAGTACTAGTGTCATCTCCCTGCACGTTTCACTCAACCAGTTTCATCACGTCTACTACAATAGGCGACATCCTGTATCTCCCATGGCTTTCAATCTTCCCCGGAGAGGAGAAATGAACCTGTTACATTGATCTGTTACACTTATGTGTAGGTGGAGAGACAAATGGAGATTGAAACTCTTCTGGCTGCATCGCACCGCAGTCTACTGAGTATACTGTCTACAGACAAATTGGTGTCTCTGCCTTTTTATAATGAATTTATCCCCGTGTGGCTGTTGAACTTCTGTCCTTAAACACTGAGCGAAGCCTCGTCGCTTAAATTCTGTTGTGTTGGGACCAAAACCTCATGTTTACCACATATATTCTTCTCGCCTCTCACCCTGAACTGTAGCTGTGCAGGAAATGAGTTCTTGTTATGTCCTGTCACCTCCGTGTCGCCAAGTATCCACATAAAAATGAGAGATATGCTACACGCTTTAACACAAGACTAATAGTCCTCAGCTCCACACACAGCCCTGCGTTCATTACACACAGCCACCACCGAACAATATAGGTTGTCAGAACAAACAACACGCCGAAGGTTCTGTTTCTCACCGGCGCCGAGGTTAGACAGACAAAGCAGTGCAGTGTGCACACTCACTGGGATTTATGCTGCATTCATTAGGTGTCAGACTTCTGAACTTCAGTGTAATCACCGTTTGCATCCTGCTCTTATGTGTTGTTAAACTAAAGCAAGACACACACCACTCCATCTTTTTGTTATTCACAGAGCGCTGCGCCTTCCCCTCGGGGAACATCTGAGGAATCATAAGGCTGCCAAGAAATTTCTGAATCAGCCGAGTAGTTGTTGCTGTTAACACTCTCTCTCTTTGCTTTGCTGCCGAGTCAAACAATCCGCGCTCACCAGCCAACACAGGACGCCGGCCAGGTAGCTGCCGCAGACTCCTGCAGCTGAAGACGCTCAAATCCATGAGTGTGTCTTAACGAGGAAAACGAGCAAGATGAGAGAGTAAAGCTTCAGTCCCACCCTCCATCCTCCTCCAGCTGCAGAAAACTCCAACAACTTCTTTCACCTCCACGACTCCACAGAGCACAAAAAAACAGGGGACGAACGATTGGACCGAGGCTTTAACGAGGAAAATGAGGAAGATGAGAGATGTTTCCTATAGTGATGATGAATAATCATCTTTCAGCTCCTTGTTTTAGTTTTACAGCAAAGTCCCTGTTACCATCACTGCACCAGACCTCAGACAAAGGTAGAGACTAGTTAATAAACAGAGCTCAGTATTTAGCAGCTAAAGAGCCAGACACTCACCAGCTGAGAAGTGTAACAGAAATGTATGAACACATTCACTAAGTCAGCCTCAGAAGGTGATGATATGTCAGTGCTGATATTTACTGTGTGATTCAGTCTTTTTAATCCTTCACATCACATGACTGTTTGTACTGTTCACTTACTGAACAATGTGCTTTTGTTTATATTTCAAAGTTACTTTCTGGAGAAAAAAACATATATATACATCATGTGACATTAATCATCTTGCACAGAACAATTTCAACCAATGGCGTCCTTCCATCCACCTGTCAGTCAACCTGCTGTTAGCTGCAGATTCCCACCAGACAACACTGACTGCAGTATCATTACACACTAATAGATGCAGGGTTGTTTTAACTACATGCTGGATTAATTTAACTCTGTAAGATGGGCTGTCGTTACTCAGTATTTTGTTGTTTTCACTCAGATCTTCCTGGATTAAATGAACCAGTATGTAGTTAGTCCAACACTGACCCAGTTCTGGGTTAAAACAACCCAACATTTTTTGGGTGTTGTTAGTACATAGTACTGACATTAGCCTGTAATGTTAGCTAGCTAGCTATGGTGTTTCTTTGTGTTTTAATGGTCCAATCAAATTGCTCCAAAGTTTTTGTCCGGCCCACATTTGCCGTTTTTGCCAGAAATGTGTCAGGATGAAGATCCTGTGGAGAGGATGTTTCAGGTGGAGCTGGGCTGGAGGGTCAGGAGGTAAGTACTGGTGATGACAACACAACCTTCTAATTACATATCATTATTACATATTATTATTATGGATATATGGATATATGAGCTCAGATGAACCAACCTGTTGAGCCAGTGACCGACGTCGGGGAGATGAGCCCACTGCACCCCGGTCTGGTTGAGGGAGCGCAGCAGCCTGCAGCAGACCAGAGTGAAGGGCGGCGTGGCCAACGCCAGCCACTTCTCCGAGTACATCTCCACCTTGGGGTGAGCGGCAGGATCTTTGGAGGGGAGCAGATGCTCCTCTTCGTCTCCAGGGCCGGCGGGCTCTCTGAAGTACTTGCGGCAGACGTCCTGGAAGACGGTGAGGCAGAGCGTGTTGAGCAGGAAGTACCAGGTCTGGTGCTCCTCCTCCACAAAACTGCTGGCCGCCAAACTGAGAGTGTGGCCGACGGTGCCGGCCAGCAGCAGGACATCCAGCTCGGACAGGGACCACTCGCTGCTCCTCAGAGGAGACTGTAGGAGCCAGAAAAGATGCTTTACTGTTTTTGTGGTTACAGTATTCAACACAAGACACATTTACTTCTGAAAAAGGGGTAATTATTGTGCCCTTTCTGTTCATCTGTTTCTCAGACAGATGTCTCATAAATCAAATAACAGATTTCCATGACATTTTGCAGACAGGCGGGTCTGAGGCTCAGAAATATGACTCCACACTGAACATCTCCACCTGGGATGATTATGCTGTTTGTAGCTGAAAGAGTAAAAGTAATAGATGCTGAGTGAAGTCTTAGGGAGTGAGAGATGGTGGGAAGAGGCGACTACAACCACACCAGCCCGACTACACACTCTTATGCCTGCTCTTCACCTCCTACCTCTGTAGCGCAGCATCATAATTCTCAGTGGGATAATTAGCTGGATCAAACTCATGCCTGTGATTCATTCCAATGTACTTCAATATTGAAAAGCTCATTTAATGACCCATACACTTCATAATAAAGCAGTCCAATTTGCAGCCACTTACACCTGCTCTGCTCATGCAGACCTGAGGGAGAAGATAGTGTCTGCTGAGGCATATTTCAGACACACGACTCAGACGAGTGTTTATGGTGAATAGAAAGAGTTTCTTTGCTAAAACATGATATTATCCATCACATGTTGACACAGGGCGGATACCAGCGGTTTGTGGACTCTTGTTTGAAAAGCAGGAGTTTGGTATTTGAATGCGAGTCCACAACCAAACAGGTGACGTCACGTTCGCCTCATCCATGTCTGATTTACAGTCCATGATTGAACAGACTTCACTGTCCTCTCAGATGCACTGTGAGCTGCTCTGAGAAGCAGGAAGTCGTGATATAAAACACTGTGTCACAAAGGAGGCAGTTAGTAATGATCCTCGGCTGGTGTCAGATGCAGTTTTCTAATCCCTGGGATCAGTGTGGATCCAGATGTAGAGCCGGGCCTGGTTTGCTTTGACAAATGACGGCGTTATGGGCGGCATCTAAATGTTTATTAGAAGCTTCATGATTAGTTTCTCTGCTGGATGGAGGGAAACCTGAAGATTAACTGCACTTACTAACTCCAACAAAAAATGTGATTAGAGTTCCAGCTGAATGAATTTTAATGACCTTAAGGTGGGTGTACTTTATTTCAAGGAGTAATTTTATAAAGGAGGTGGATATTTGAAAAAGGAGAAAACAGACAGACTCTTAACAAATAATTTAATTGAGTCTCTCATAACTTTAGTGAGGATCTTATTTAACTCTGAGAACAATACAGGAGTTTAATAAGAGTTTTTGTCTGAGTGAAAATTGTTTTCTTTCAAATGAGAAGTTGAAAAGTCATATTACAGAGTCAGAGACTGTTTCACAGCTTCATGATGGAGAAGCAGGTTCAGTGTGTGGCTGCAGAACACACTACATCACACACACTAAGAAATGTTGGGTCGTTTTAACCCAGAACTGGATCAGTACTGGACTAACTACAAGCTGGGTTAGTACGATGGGCTGTTTATACTCTGCATTGGGTTAAAATTATATAGTGTTGTAAAAACAACAAAATGCTGGCTAAAAAAACAAATTATATATATATATATTTATGAAGACCATGAAATACAAGATAAAAATACTGGGTGAAAATCACAAAATGTGTCGTAAAAACAACAAAAGCTTGGCTAAAGATAATAAAATATTGAGTAACCACCACAAGATATTGGTAAAAACTACAATGTTTTGGTAAAAACTACAAAATGCTGTTTAAAAGTAACAAAATACTGGGTGAAAACACAAAACATTGGGTACAGGTAATTACCGTATTTTCCGGATTATAAGCCGCTACTTTTTTCTGACGCTTTGAACCCTGCAGCTTAAACACCGGTGTTTCTCATGTATTGGTGGCACGAAGCTCGTTAGCTTTTTACAAGCTAGCAAGCTCCGTGCGTCGATACATTTAGCCTCGTCACATCAGACCCAGTCAGAGTGGACCACATGAAACTGTTCGAATAAATTCAATAGCGGCTTATAGACAGGTGAGCTCAATAGTCCAGAAAATACGGTAAATATTGTGTAAAAAAGACAAAATGTGTGACAAAAACAACAAAATGCTGGGTAAAAATATTAAATAAAAACCATCAAATGTTGATTTAAAACAACTTATCTAACCCATCATACTGGGATAAATTAACCCAGTATGTAGTTAGTCCAGTATTGACCAGTGTTTTAGTGTAGATACAATGATTGCACGAAACATCTTCTCATACTTTTTGGTAAAATATATTTTAAAGAAAAAGGTCTTGAAACCTTTGAAGGACAGTCCTTATGCCATAACCCCAACACCGCTGCAGTCCAACTCACTCTATGAGCCCATGTGATGTCACAGCATTTCAACCAATTACAAAAATCCCCCATTTTCTGATTGGTTGACATGCTCTGACATCACATGGGCTCATTAAGATAGGAACCTTCATGAAACTCTGGATGATGGAGGGATTCAGACGTTTAGAGATGGATAACTTAGATGTACGAGCTTTTTATTTTCAAACATTTCCATGAATCATTAGTTGATGTCTCCACATCTCTCTGACTGTGGGGTTTTTCTCTTCCTGTTCATACAACAGTGCCTCGGGAAGCAGGTTAGCTCAGCTTTAAACAAACAGACTGGGAACAAAGGGGAAATCCTCGGACCAGACCCTGTACAGCTCACTGAATAATAATAAGAGTAAAAACCACAGTTATACATTATCCATTTCCAGCTGGCACCATTAACTTCCTGGACTTTGCTCTGCTTGGAACAGGCTGTAGTCCTGAGTCGTACCATATTAACCGGAAAACATGAGGAGAATATAATTTGGTCGTCAGCCAATAAGTGATTTATAGACCAGTAGCAGTGTTTTGAAACCTGTTCTGATACTGGGAACCAAGGCAGAAACACTACAGAGGTGTTTGTTTTGGACTGGAGAGAGGACTGCTCATGAACTTGTGTGATACTGTTACTGTATGTTGCTGCATTTTAAATCTGAATCCAGGAGAACGACCTGATTCCTGGTCTCATTAACAGTTCAGAGTATTATCAGCACATGTATGGTGGTTACTATGGTTACAGGTGTAAAATCTGCCTTACAGCACCATGCAAACCATAAATCCTCAAATAGTAAAAGACAAAAGGTGTGTTGCCTCAGGAGCAGAACAATTAAAACTTTCAACTTATTCGACTAGAATCCAACCCTTCCTTTAACTGTTTCAAAATAAAAGCCTGCAACTTGCATTAGTAGTAGACAGAAACCCTTTATTTAGGAACCAGGCTTTTATTGTGAAATATTTCCCAGCACATTATGTTTAATTTATTCACTGCTGTCTCGTCTTTGTTTGGGGTGCAGACATTATTAGAGAAACATGTGAACACCAGGTTCTGTTTGAGGTAACACGGTAGATTTAATGAACTGGGATCAGATTTGTACTGAAATAGAAAATCAAGAACTGTTGCTACTGTACTGCAAACAGAGAGATGTTCTGGGTTTGTTTAACCATCAGACATCATCCCGTGGTCCTGCTCTAATTAAATCATCTGTTTCTCCGTGTCTCCAAAAAACCTTCAGTGAGATCTGCTCAGTAGTTTTCCTGTTGTTACAGACGAACAAACACAGGGTCCTTGGTAACAACTTTCTGAGTTGTGTATCAACAGGTGATATTTCTTCAGTGTTTTAAGTAACACCTCCAATTGTTTCCATCTACTTTGAGAAGATGCCATGAGCTCAGATGAGGGAGTTATTGCTTTTCAGATTTCACCAGTGGCCATGACATGAAGTAGAAGTTGTTGGCAAACAGGACACTCATCATTTTTCAGTAATGTGAGGATCCAGTGATTGAACACGCTCTACTTAATCAAAAACCCAACTCTACCCTGAAGTATCTGAGGAACACAGAACTGTAGTTTGGCATCATGCAGGGTTTTTAATCTGGAAGACATTCAACAATTAAAACACAAATGATGACTGAGACGAGTTTCATAAAAACCACAACAACCCAGACACTGTTCATGCAGAAAAATGCAGGCAGCCAAGATTTTTATGCTCCTAATGTCGAGTGATGTCGTCCTCTTTTGTTTGCACATAACTACCAGATCCAAATATTTAACTTCCAGCATGTTGCACAGTGAACTGGGATGAAAGCTCCACGACACTAACTGGTAATTGTGAAGGACTCACAGTGAATCCACCAGCAGGTGCTGTATGTCAGCATCAAGGTGAACCCACAGCTGAGACCCACGCCTGGTGTTTGTTGGACTGAAATGTTGCTGAGTTTGGCTGAACTCTGTCTGAACTTAACTCGATAAAATCATTTGCATACGAGTTTGTAATTTGGACAAACACCAATCTTAGAAATGGGATGGAGGCGTCAATAAGAGACGGACCACAATTTATGAATGACAGCTCATGGTCACTGGCTGCTGTTCAGACACAGACTGTATGTAGAAATGGATGAAGTGCAGAAAAGTGCAATACCACCGACGACCACTAGAGGCAGGCTTCAATTGATTTTAATTCTAATGATGTCATCAGCAAAAGTCAGCTCTTCTCAGTGATCAGGATCCAACTGACAATCATGTATCACTGAGGAGAGATTAGGCTGAGAGAAGGGGAGGAGTTAGGGGCGGGGCTAGTTTGACTGATAGCTCTGGTCTCCAATGATTTACAGGTGGTTTGGAGGCTCATTCACAGTGGACAGTGTGCTCAGGTTCAAGGGTCAGACCCGCCTCCTCACTCCTCCCTTCACATCCAAATATGGTCACTTCCTGCTCAAAACAACCAACATGGCCACGAACAAACACCAAACTCCTGGCTTCAAAATGTGTCCACAAACCAACAGATGGCATCACAACGACTTTTCTGCACCTCCACATTGGCCTCATTTCTGAGACCCAGCAGCTTCGTCCATTTCTATGAACAGTCCTTAGACTTAGTCCTGGTCCATCTGAGACACATTTCAAGAAGCTGACAGGACGATGAAATCTGTCCAATGAGACGACAAAGTGGCAAAAACAGATTTAATCCCGTTAGACTAATTCAGAGTGTTTCCAGTAAACGCATCAGCTGTTACTACGACAGTGTAACAAACAAGCTGCTTCATTATCTCTGAGTCTCAGAAAGATTGTGTCAGTCATGACTTTGAGGACACGAGTCCACTGATTGTATTTCCTCACACAGGTTATTAAAAAGATTTTTGGCCGTGGAGATGATTGTAAATGCTTAATCACCCTTTTTGGAACAAGATGGAAAACGTGTGGTGATATAAAGGCTCTGTAACGGCAGCAGGGACGAATCCATATATTGCTTTTAATGTAATCAATAAGGATTTAAAACGGATTCCAACATCAACAGGAAGTCAGTGCAGGTGAGGTGTTTTTTTGTTTTCCTGAACAGGATCCTCTCAGCGTAGCTCAGTTCACTGTCGCAGGACTAAATGGAAGTGACAGTTTTTACAGCGGAGGACAGATTACAGCAGGAGTCTATTATCAATAAATCAACTCACAGTCATAAAAGAGCTTTTTGAGGCATTGTTGAAAAATCAATATATTACTCAACTTTTTCTGAGTCAGTCAGCAGTGATTCCTCTGTGGGTGTTTTTATCTCCACATGCAGTCAGTGTCTTTATCATCCCCAAACTTTACATGGGAGGTAATGTCTGTTTATCACAGTAGTTTTTAATAAATCAAATGTTATAACAGAGAAGGCAGAAAACTGACTGATCCTGTCAATTATTCATCAAACTAATGTCAAATCATTTTCTGTTTTAAACATAGACTGTGTATAACAAAGTTTAATTTTTGCTTCTTTATTGACAGAATGATGGTAAAATCAGTTTTTCATGGAGGGTAATGTAGAGCTGCATTATGATAGAAATAACAGATTATATAATATATCAGTGCATCAGTGGGAGCCTCATTCACACTGGACAGTGTCCTCAGGTTCAAGGGTCAGACCCGCCTCCTCACTCCTCCCTTCATATCCATATATGGTCATTTCTGAAAACCCAAACATGGGGATGTTCAAATACCAAACTCCACAAACCACAGGGTGACATCATGGTGACTAAATTCATCTCCTATATAAACAACTATATAAAGAATTTGCTTCTTTCTTTGTTTTATTTCACTCTAACTTTAAGTTTTTGTGTGAAAACTTTTGGAATTTTTATTTTTTTATATTTCACTTCAGAAAAAGTTGGAAGTTACAGCCATACTCAACAGCTAATAATTTGTCTCTTTTCATCTTGTGACACTTGTGTTGTGTGTCTGAGTTTGTTGTACATATGTGCAGAAGGTTTGGACATTATCATTGCATCTCTACATGTAAACTACATCCAATCAGAGTTGTAGTTTTGAGTTTTTACGACAGCCTCCAAAGTCTGAGGATTTCTCAGAAACCTGCAGCTGCACACGTCCCTCATCAGCCGCCAGCTTAACTACAAATACATTTTTTTTTTCGTCTGTTTGACATTAAAACTCAAAGAAAATATCCCAGAGTCTTTTCAAGGGCGTGTGAGTCACAGCAGCATCCACAGCGCTGGATAATTCCTCCACATGCTCCTGTGTATAGATTTGGGATTTGATTTCCTCACCCAGCCTAATGGCCCAGGCGGATTTGTTCAGACTTTTTTTTTTTTTGCTGTATCAGCACTTTCTGGAAGTTCCCAGAAGGGAAATGAGATGTAACCTTTACAGATAAATTATAATGAGCAAAGAGGTGCAGCGGGAAAGACGAGTTACCTTTTAGGCCATTTAAACAAACACTTAAAGACTGAAAGCTTCCACCACTGCCACTGGATATGATAGATGAGTCACATTTAGGAAAGTCAATCTACATATTGCCGGCAATTACTTTAATTTGTTGAGCTAAAATTCAACACTGCTGTCGTAGCAAGGAGATAAAATTACAACCAAAAAACATTAAAAGCTCTGTTACAGCAGTGTGTACCATCTCCTCCCTTTGTTTGTCAGGGAGCGGTAACAACTGCTCTCCTGGACGTGGTGAATTATTTTATACTTAGATGACATCAGTGGTTTGGACATATGGCTTCCTCTCTCTGAAAGGAGTTTGAAAAGTTGTAAACAATGTGAAAATACTGAAGAAGGCTGGAAACCATCAAAATTTGACTTGGCTTTGTAACAATATTTAAAGTGAAATGAAAACTGACTTTTTAACTCTTTTGGATCAACTACTGTTCACGTACCTGATGAAAAATTACAAAACTTCTGTTTTTATTTTCATATCAAAGTTCAACCACATTCACTTCCTGGTTTAAAAAAAATATCAATGTTGCCCAGAGCAATTTCCACCAATAGCATTCCTCCATCCACCTGTCAATCAAGGAAACACTGACAGAGCAGCAGCAGCTGTAGCAGTAATCAGTAGTTAGTTACAACAGGACCATTAGTTACTTCTGTAACTAACTGTAAAGAGTTGGTTTGATTCTGATGTTAAAGTTACAAATGGTTCAATTAGAAACAACTTGTTACTGAGTTACAGTTTTTACAGCGTGTCATTGAACATGTCTTCAGTTCTGTTGCTAGGAGACGATAAACAAAC
>OOFC01029161.1:0-28699 GCA_900323345.1 Pseudochromis fuscus | reverse complement strand
GTAAAAGCGCCCCCTGAATGATGGATTACGGTGTCACTGCAGCCTGCGAAGGATTAATTTGTTTCATTGATTTCTCTTTAGGCAGAATGCCAGCGTCTGCCGCTTCCCACCTTTTCCCCAAGACTCGCAGCTGTAATAGACGGTAATGGCCTAAGACAAATCAACCCGTTTCTTGTAAAAATAGCACCAAATAACCCTCCCCACCTTACAGCCTGCACTTTACTCACAAGCAGATCAGGGAGGGGGTGGTGAGGGGGGGTGGATGTGGCGGAGCACGAGGGGGTGTTCGATTCATCCTCGTCCTCCGTCTCTATCGCTCTATCTGGCTATCCTTCCACACCACCTTCCCTCCTTATCCTGTGCCGAGCCAGAGGAGACCATCCAGTCAGTCTAACAAAGCCATAAGTCTGCCGTACTTACAGCTCCCTCTCAGGCCTCACAATGGATGGGTAATGACAGCACTGTCTGGAGGGGGCTGTGGGAGTTGGGCCATTCTCTCCAGTAATGGAAGCTGTTACTGCCATTCCCTACACACCTGCAGGAACAGCTAACTGTTAACCACTGTGATCTATGGCAAGGCCTTACCGCACTAGGCTAAGGTTGAAGGGTTGTACTGACACTGGTGAATTAGGGCATGTCCGCGCAGCACATCTTTTTTTTTTTTTTTTTCCTGTCTTCGCGATAGCACGTAAAGTTATTCTAGTGGAAAAGCATTGGAGTTATTTATAAACAAATCTGTACCAGTGAATCAGCTCGGGTACAGCTCTCCACAGCACTGCGCACTGACAATCTAGCATCCCTGACATTCACTGATTTAACACAGACATAAGATGCTGCCACATCTTTACTACTCTGTCACTGCTTTGAACGATGGGAAACCCAAACTGCCTGTAACATTAAGCACACCATTACAGGCTGACTGTCCTCGAATGCTTTCCAGTCCCCACAGAGATTTATGAGCAGAACCAGATCCATTAATCCATTGTTGATTTGCTGTGGCTGCCCTGCAGGGTTTTTGGGATCAGATATCATACAGTGCTGAAACTTATCCAGTTGTGCAGGAGAGTAGACTGCAACACCCATACTGGTATTGAAAAAAATAAAAAATAAAATAAAAAAAAATGCAACATTATAAATTAGTAAATTAAATACAAGAAAGTCAATTTTTTTGCATGTGTGCCGCCTTAGCCTCGTCAACGCACCCTGACAGATATGCACTTATAACAGCAAAACACTGTCACTTGCATTAAAAATGACAACATAAAACAGAGTGACAATCCATAGAGGCCTCAGTTAGAGTGAATTAGAGCTGGTACACAATGTGATAATGACCCAGGCTGCAGGGAAATCTCATCAGCTCCCTGCAATCAATTTAACAGTGTTTACAAAGCCACAAGCTGAGGTTTGTGCTTGGGGACAGAGCACTGGTCACCTGGTGTTCCTCTAAATTCCCCTGCTAAGCTGGCCTCTCCTGGGTAAACCTCCACAAAGCCCCCTCATGTCTGACACCACCAGGTCCTTCAAATACTCCTCTCAGACAGAGGATTAGGTAATCTCGCCATGATACTGTCTTTTTCTCTATTTCTATCATTTTCCCTCTCTCTTTGACACCCTCCTTCCCCGACGCTCCATTCTCATACATTACACCGTCCCTCCCTCCCTCTCCGGCCCGTTGAAGTGCTTGTTCTACTCAGGGCACATCTATCTTCAGGGGTCCTTAAGTGCTTCCAGAAAAGGTTAGTTGGCAGGTAATTGTCCAGTTGTGGTCGGGCTTATCTTAATTGTGGGTGCTTCAGTGCAAGCTACACTTCCCTTGATGAAGAGACTTATGAGGAATAAAGGGAGAAGGTGGACTGAGAGAAGCATTTACAAATTTGCAGGATGTTTTTGATGTGCATTTATAGGCGAGTACTCCTCTGCACATGCTTTTTATTGTTCAGAGATACAACAAGCTCAATATGCGTTTTGCCTATTGATCCTCCACATGCACGGTGGAAAAAGCACTGCTGGCTGACCTCACATTGTTCGTAAAATCTAAATGACTGGGTCTTCAGCCGGTCCCAATCTATACCTCTATTAGCCGTCTGATCATACATATATCCATGTCGATAGGAAGCTTTAGGGGGGTTAGTGTTTGCATTGCCCCAGTCAAAGGTCATGACTGACCAATAAAATATTTCCAGAGCACCATCAATAACGCAGACATGTAGACTAATACAGTATGGGATTGTGGGCAGGGGGAGGAAACCTGCTGTGCTGGCTTGGAGCAGAATGGATGAACAAGAGGCCAAAAGGTTACTGACCAGACTTCTGCTCCTTGCCCCCTGCACCCTCTCATATGTGCATTTGATAGCGACAGGGGCAATTATAAAGGTATACTTCAGACAGGTCAAATGGGAGAGGGCAAAGTGCAGAACCTTTAAAGCACTGGCTGGAGTCAAAGGTTAGGGTGGACATAGGACAACATAGAGTGCTGCTGGGTAAGGGGTAATGAAATCAAAGCTATAAAAACACAGACTGATGAGAAGAAAACAAAGAGTCATATCTCCTCTTCATTTAATCCATGGACATCTCAGATTAAGGCATTAAATGCTGTTTGGCATGACGGGTGGGAGTGTGTTGTGGCTGTGTGTTGTTGTACTGTATGCTGTCTGTGGGACCATCAGACTTCATGGCTATTAAATATGAATAGTCCAAGGTCAGAGAAGGTCGCGGCACGCATTTAGCACCAGTGACCAATGCCCAGTGTAAAGGTCAAAGTGGAATTGCCTGAGTCGGAGCAATATGACGTTTGCTCATCCACATTTATGCATCCCATTGGCAGTGATTTATTGAGGGAGATAAATGTATGGAGGGGAAGAAAACACTCTCTTTCTCCTATCCCGTCAGACTCGGTAAATACACTACTCACTCATATCAATCACCATGTCACAGTGAATCGCCACTGTACGCTTCCTGCTCAGATTAAAAACGGTCTTTGTCTTGCTCTGCCTTCTGCCTTCAGCTCTGGGGAACACACTAGAGGTATTGTTGCCATTTCACAAGACTATATATTAGCATTTCAGACAGCTCCAGTACAAAAGTAGTGAGTATGTTCAAAGCCAGTGGTATGCTTTAGTTATGTGCCATTTCCAGGGATAGATTCGATGCTGTGTGAACCATACACTGTAGAAACCCTCAGTTGATGGCAATACTGAGAACATTGAACTTTCAAAAAAAAATTAAATCTGCTATATGACAAAATAATCTTATATATGTATATATTTTATGCTATATCCCCCGATTGCTATTTATTTCTAGGACTTTTAGAGACAGCAGTGGTATTTTATTCTTATTAATGTGCTTTCATGGATTGGTTTACATAAAAAATGAAATGTTACTTTCATCTGAATTCCAGGGCATTTAAAAGAGTTCATGTTGAAACTGGCTTCATGCTTATAAAACAAATCACTGCTGATTAAGATCAATTTTCCCTCGTCTGTCCTCCACTGCAGCCTGACGCTGACTGGGCCAACAGTTAAATCTATATCCCGGCTCTGAGAGTTTTGTAGGCCTCTTGAACACAGACATGCGCTCCACGTCTCTTTGGCTCCTTAAATGTGAAAACCAGCCCGGCACTGGTGCACCACAGCCTTCGCGAACTACCCCCAAGTGGTTCAGAATCCAGCCAGAGAAAAGTCCAAAAAGAAAACATGCTTTTGAACTGCTCGCCAAAGCGGAAACATGGTCTACTAAGCTGCTTTTTAACCTGAACCATAAAGATCTGTTTTCCTTTCCTCCAATAGTAATAAATTAGCTCTTTTCCCTTATTACACATATTATGTTTTTCCATGGTAAGATCAAAGGGTGATAATGCGCGACACCATCGGCACCAGTACATACCACCTGACACTTTCGATTTAGCTCAGTGCAAGTCTGTAGGTTAGCTCGCTTCCAACTTCAATATGACAAAAGGCTTTTTTTGATATTAGGAAACTTTCATAGCCAAAGTATGAAATGTTTCTCCTCAGGAAACCATATGAATTTTATTGTGCTGACTATAGAGGTCAACTTTGAGGATCGGGTTCTCTAATACCAGCAACGACATTTCCCTATACACCACCCATTACACCATCTCTCCTTCCCGCCCTGTGAGAACAACAGTTCTGAAGGCCGTTTATATACAGGACAAGTCCTGTATGATCTGTCACATTCATCTCTATTTCACATTCACCATGGGGCATTTGAACCGCATCAGAATCTATTACCGCCATGCAGATTCAGCCCCTGCTGACAACACAAATCATGATAAGATGGAGCAGTGACTCCATAAACACCCTTGCTTATATATCACACTGGACTGGATAGCAGATATCACTTGTCGTCTCTATGTGATTGTCTGTTTATGTGGTTGGACAAATAATATGAATATCATCACATCTCTGTCTATCTTAAACTTGTGTCCCATACCACCTCAATCAAACAATAGATATAAATAATTGTGCGTGTGTGTGTGTTTATCTGTGGGAGCATCCATCACTCAGCCGTAGGAGTTCCAACTCAGCTGCTTGTGAGGAGAGATTTATGCTGTAATGCATCAAATCAACAGACCTTTACAGTAAAATATGATTTTATCAATAGGCCTGATCAATAGTGCATGCAAGACGCTGTGTAATTATTACAGAGGTCTGTATCAATAAAACTGTCATGCATGACCTCTTGCGAAAAAGGCTGTGGAGCTGGGAGTCACCGACAGTCAGAGGAGGGTTTGTGTCGAGGCCCTGAGATGTTTGATCACCTGCACATAAGGTCACGTTTCTGATGCACTGTAACTCATCACTGCGTGTTTGGCTGGGAGGACACTCAGACAGGGAAAGTTTTAACAGCGGTGATAAACGACTGCGTGACGACACTTTTAAAACCATATTTATATGATGTCCTTTATTCCACCAATTAATAGTGCCAGGTGTGTTTAAAAACAGCCATTGAATTTCCCTGCATCTCCGCAGACAATAGAGAATATAAATGATGGAGATGTGGATGACTGTCTTTACTGGAGTGAGGATCATTTGTCCTGAAGCAAGGCAATCTAATAGTTGAAGAAAGACTGTCAAAAAGAGCTTTGTATTACACTGTGGTGGAAACACACTGCATTAACACACATGCAGTCACATACACACATACAGTACACCACAGAGACAGAGCGTGAGGCAGGGACCAATGAGGCAGTTTATATCGGGATTTTGTTTCACAGCCATGGCCTCCTGGGAGAGAGGGGTCTGCCAATAACACTTAAGAGACAGAGCAGGAAAAGTAAGTGCTTTTATTACAGCTCATCACTCATGTAATTTCTGGCAGCATTTGTGATTACAGATCAAGTGATTGACTAACTACACATTCGGCGGCTGAGTTATGAACCGGGTGCCTACCATTCCAGCCCCGGCAGATTCTCAGTGTCAGCTGTAACTCATCCTCTCCCAGGGCGCTAAATCAAAGAGCACAGTGCAGCCGGAAGAGTTAAATAATAACTTGAGCTTTATTGTAAATCTGCCAGAAATTAAACCTGCATGGACGTTGTCTTGGCCCTGATGTTGTACTGCACGGGGTGAAGAGGCTGGGTAGAGGGGATCAATAGGGGCCCTGATGGAGGTATTGATGGATGGCAGGTGGAGCGGGTGTGTATGCGTGTGTGTGTGTGTGTGTGTGTGTGTGTGTGTGTGTGTGTGTAAGGGGTGGGATTGAATCACCCTGGGGTTAGGTAGAGAGCACGGCTCAGGGTGTTTAATCGACAGGTCTCACCTTGAATCGATTGGCAGGAGTCTCACAGGGCAAAGACGTGATACACACAACCAACACTTACTCACACCAAAACAAACCATGGGGAGTGGAAGAGGGATGTGGGTGGATGTCTCAATGCCATCAGTACTGCATGCCTGTATGTAGTCAGTGTTGGGTTTGGAGCTCACAAATACAAATTTAGGACTCAATTCAGGAGCACTTTTATTGTTTTATTTATCAGTCTCGTGGAGCGGTGATTCAGTATCCCTTCGACTGTCTTTGTTCGGGATCATAAAATAGCATTAACAGTAAATAAAACAAACATTTTTTGTAGTCCGTATGTATTCTTTGTCACACTGAAATGACAACTATCGATTTGATACATCTACCTAACTCATAACTTACAATAACAGCAAACAACTATTATCAAACATTGTTAATATTGCCAAGAAATAATTCAAAAAATAATCATTAAAGTAAAAGTTTGAGTAATGTATATAACAGTGGAAATATAACATGTTACAAAGTATAAAAAAGCCTTTTTGTTTGTTAAATCTAGACAATAATAAAAAAAAAAAACCTTACATGGAATAGAAATCCTGACATGAGGAACTACCATGTGGTTGTGATCTGGATGGTGGCAAAGAACCAGACTGCATAGAGTACAAGGTTAATGAAGGACCATTCGAAGAAATGTGGAAAACAAAACAGCAAAGACACAGAGCAAACCGGATTCAAAGGAAGCCTTGTTTCCTGTAATGATCCTATTTACTTTGAGAAACCTCATCATACACTATTATCTCTGCAACAAATCAATTTCCTCACACTCAAAGGAGCCATGTGACTCATACTGCAGAGACGGGCTCCACCGTGAAATGTCTTACAAGAGGCCAAGATCTGAGAGGGTGTTATGTCTTCAATAAACAACATACTGTAAGTATTAAAATGAATGTGGCTCGGTAGTACGCAGGGTTAAAAAAACTCCTCGCTCTCGACTTCTGTTGAAATGTGGTGTTTCAAGGACTCTGCAGTTCCAACACGCGACTGTGAGACCGAATTCAAATAACTTCAGATGAGGTCAAGGTTCATGAGTGTTGTTGACTGAGATGGTTCATAAGAGGTACATATTTGCTAAATCACACTGTGGGGTAAAGTGGAGCTCATTAATGATGATCTGGAGTCTGTTTGGAGAGCTCATACAGAGCAAGAGGCTGTTTGTCAGTCACCTTGGAATCAAAAGCATTCGGCTCTGTATGTAGTTTCCAGAGAAGTGTTCAGAAAGAGATAATAAAGTACACACTGTCGCTCCATAGCCAGTCATGTTTGGGAACTACTGGGGAAAGAAAATAGGCTTGTTTAAAAAATTAAAAGTTCAGATTACTAGGTTCACTGGTGGACTTTCAGTTCCTTACAAATTCTTCCAAGAAGTACCGAAGGAAGAAACCCCACTTCTGTGTGCAGGGCAGTACTTGAATGATTCAGAAGAGGGGGGAGTTGGAGAGAGCGAAGTCTCGACTCCTGGTCCCAAGAGGGAGGAAGAAGAGGATCTCTGATTTTGCTGTTCAGGGCTGAGTTTGGAAGAAAAATAGTAAACTGGAGACTTAGGGCCACTGTGGAGTCTGATTCTTGACTGGGGAGCAGAGGCCACCCTCTGAACGCCAGGACTTGAACATCTTCCAGGGGGTCTGGGTTTGGGTCGAACGCTGCTATCGGATCCAGATTTTTGGATTAATTCAGTCAGATATGTCGTTCTCTCCTGAAGGGACAAAGATAAATGGAAATGCAATAAGCAAGACATAAAACAAGCCAAACATTGTGCTGAGAAATTCAGTTATTAATATTTAATATTCAAATGTTCATTTGGTCATTTTGGGAATTTTGTAACGTCTACTGCTTACTGTTTTTAAATTACTACTCTTGCAGCAAATCCAGCAATAAAGTTACACCTCATACACATACACAACTGTACTGAGAACAATAAAATAAAATAAAATAAAATAAAATACAACTCTTCAAAACACATTTAAATCGCATTGACTGAGGCAAACACAGTTAAGACAAAAATGTATAAAATTTAACATATACAAACCTACATGATTGGTTCCCTTTGCATATATGTGCATTCTTGTAAAACACAATATTGACAGGCTGCAGCATTCAGTTTTTTCTCTGTGATACCACATTAACACTCACCTGTTGAGCCCCAACTAAAATTCTGCTTTGAGCTTGTTGTCCTGCCAACAGCTGGGGAAAGGTGCCGGCAGTGGCTCGGCATTGTTCCCCCCCTGACACTGGTAAAACCTGCAGTGTAGTAAAGGCTACATGAGGACTACTTCTTCGGCTTCTACTTGGTTTGCTCCTTCTGTCAGATTTGGGTGATGAGTGACCACTTCCTGTCCCATCCATTCTCGTTCCCGACCTGGAAATGGCGAGTGCTGCACTGTGTAACGCTCCTTCTCCCTCGTTGTGGTTTAGTTTTTGTTTATGTCTCTCTTCTTCCACTGCACTCTCACTTTCATCATCTGCCTCCTGCTCTGCACAAGCTTCTGGTCCCTCCAGACCTTTCAGCAGTTTGTGTTGATCCTGCCCGGAGTCCTGTCAAGAGGACACACAATAAGTGTTTAGGTTACTTCTTTTGTGACACAAGTAGCTTCAATGTCTAGTGAAAGTAAACTCAGGGGAAACACATAACAACAAGTGGGTTTATCAAATGACATCATAAAAACTCTGCAACAATAGTGTGGTTGTTGATGAACTCTGAAAGTCTTAGATCACTTACTTTGCCAACAGAGCTACAACTCTCACTTGGCTGGGAAGACAGTGTAACTTACTCAGTGTTAGCCAGTAATGCATTTGTTACTATAGTAATGTGGTTGCATTTTTCAGCTAACAATTTGAGATTCAGAACTTGCATTACTAAATCCAGTAAAGCTGCACTCCTGCTACAAACTGAGGGTCGGCTTGTTTCTGTTTTGATGGAGGCTGATATCAGTTTGTGCTCTGTGTGTATTCAGTGGAGAGGCTGGTATGAGATGTGTTCGCTTGGTGCAGATGCTGGAGGGGTAGGGAAGTGCCTCTACAAAAAGATGAAAGACATGCACCTTAATCGCAATAAAAATCCCCTTTGGCAACAAGACAACAGCTTCCTAGAAAATTGTAAAGTTGTAATATTATGTTGCTTAGTTAACAACAATCTGAACTGATAATCCTACATTCATGTTGGGTTTGGTCACCATTTGGAGTGTGTGACTGTGGTGTGTGCTGTCATGAAGGCCAAGCTAGATGATGACGGTCAGGAAAACCCTCAAAACTGATTTCTTATTAAACTACATCAGCTTGAATGTGATGCAATAAGATGGAGGCATTAAAAGTGTTGAAATAATTCATGGAATTATACCGAACAACAAAAATAACACAATGCAATGAATTACTTTGGCTGTGAGTAACTAAAAAGTAATGAGTAATATTCATGAGCGATTAATAAAACCTTACAAGAAACTTGCCCAACACAGCACTTACCAAATGCTATGTCATAAAGAAGGAAAACATATCTGACAGTGTCACAGTAAATCCACTCATAACTTCAACTTGTAGTGCATGCATGTGTGTATATGTGCGTGCATGTTGTCTGTACGCCTGCATGTATGGAGGTGAGAGAATTGCGCTGGTAAGGTTGCCTTCATCAGTGCACAGTATAATTCTAATTGGCTTTATTAGGGGGCTTAAATCTAATACCAGCTCTGCGCGCTGCCTTAGGCTCTGTGTGTGCATGTGTGTGTACCGCTGTTTGATGTTTACGACTCACCACATTTCTTACGGAATATTCACCGTGTAACAGACACGAGCAGACGAACTAAAACAGCTCTATCGCAGTAAAAGAAAAAAGAAAAAGCTGCACTCCCTCCTCTGAATCAGCCTGGTGTTTAGGCGTTTAGAGGTTCAAGTCCAATGAACACAGTAGCTCTGCAGCTCCAGATGTAATGATACAGACTTAAGGCAAGAGAAAAGCTGCATGAAACTGCTCGTTTGACCCCATTTAAAAACTTGATACCAATTAGAGAGTTCTGGTTGTAAATAATTTAGGACATCTCTCTCACTGAACACACACAAATAATTTTACGTGCATGCACACATGTATAGATGTGCACGTGCTATGACACACATTAACCTATCGACACATGCGCGCACTCCTGCGCACAAGTGCATGCACACACGTACAGATGCTCTGGAAACAGACTTCTTAATGAAGCCTTTCCGAAGTGAAAGTAGAGCAGAAATACATACTGGCCCATTTCTGCCTTCAGTTCACCCTCCTCTCCTCCCTCTCTCTCCCGCTCCCTCACCTTCTCCACATCATTTGTTTTATGCATGTTTCATTGTCTTTCTCTTTTGTCTCAATGAGTTAAATCACAACCCCTAATTTATGGCTACAGGCAAAGACACTTCTACAAACAAACTGGCTGATGAGAGGGGATGACTAAAAACATACGCGCTGAGCAGTGTGTGTAAATCTTAAAATGTCTGTTACTGTCTTTTTATCTGTGGTTATTTACATAAGAAATGACAGCGTGTGTAAAAGAATGACTGTGATGCAAAATGAAAAAGGCTGTTCACTAGCGAAGAGGGGAAGTGCGAGAGAGATGGGGGGGGAGAAAGTAAATCCAGTGACACTGAGTGGGGAGCACTCAGGTGTGGTGAGAGGATTATACAAAACCCTGAGTATGAATGACAGTAAACACCTGAATGACAGAGAGATGGGGAGGGGAAGGAGTTGTGTGTGTGTGTGTGTGTGTGTGTGGCTCTGGGTGACAGTTTAGTGGCCCTCACTGATATCCTGAGAGGTGAGTGAATATATATTCACCACTTAATGTTTTGAGGGCTGTGCTGTTTACTCAAGTGCGACCTGTTATGTCGTATCATTCATTACTGATATGTTCATTTGCAGCACGTATAAAAGAAACCGAAACAATAAATGAAAGAGGATTTGCAGAGCAAACAATGGATGGGCAATGAGGATGTCAACAAGGCAGGCAGGGAGTGTGGAAGAGGAAGACATCACTCACGAGTGATCCGCTGCAAGAGTTAGGGAGCTGTTAAGTTAGCGAGTGAGTTACAGATTGAGCTGTATGGTATGCAAGTAAGTCAATAAAAGGGCTATAGAGCAAGAAAGAGGAGTATGTTTATCTTACTTGCACTGTGTTTTCCTTCTCTGTGTGTTCTGTTGGTAAGGGATTGCTGACAAGGTCTCTGAAGTGAGCTTTAGTTTCTGGGTGAGCACGCTGTCTGTTCCTCTCTCTGCTCCCTGAAACACAAACACACCTCTCAGCACCTCCAACATGTCCCTTTTTAATTCAATGCCGCGTTCATGGTTCTTTATTTCACAGCTTTTCAGCGACCATGTCACTATTCAAACATCATTTACAGAAGGAGTGTGTCGATTTGTATTGCTGTACCACTGATTAAGTTGGAGGCATGTCAAACTGTATTATGCTGATTTTTTGTTATTTTGCATGGTAAAAAAAAAAAAAAAGAAGCTACTTTTCTTTGCGAGCCATTAGTGCCAACACATTCTCCCCCTGTTGTGAAATACTCAAATGTGTTTTTAACCTTTAGCTTAAGGTTAAATTCAGAAGAGAGCGATGCGTGTTGATCCCTAGATCTTCTCTTAGTGAAATCCCTCACCTCTAGAGCTATATCACTGTACAGCGCAGAGTCTACATGAAGCGTGACCCCGTTTCCCCCACGGCGACCCCCTCCTTCCCTTTACAGCCTTGGAAGATGGAGGAGCCCAGGGAAAGGGATGCCAAGGCAGTAGACACTTTTAAGCAAAGATTAAAGGTTTTTCTTTTTAATCAGTCATTTGGCAGCGATGTTAGCATTTCACCCTGGTGCGGCTAAGGATCAATTTTTAATGCAGCTGCGCACAGAGTAGACAGGGTGATTGGCAAGAGAGAAGCTATTTACAAAGGATCTATTTACAAATTTTCCATAGAAATATGCAGAGGGCACAATTGACATCTCTTACAGAATTTTAAATAAGCTCTCATCGTTCTTGTTTTTTTTTTTTTTTAAACTTCATCACAAGGCACGACCTCTGTGATCCCCCAATGATCGCTGCTGTGTATGTGTGTGTTCACTCACACGTGTCTAACATGTAAGAATAATAAAGGAATCTACACCTCTCCCCTGTGTTACATTATGTTGCATTTCTCCATGTTGTGCTGCCAGGGGCTGGGTAACTAGGTCAATCAACCCTGGTGTAAACACATCACAACAATCCACCAAAAACATGCTAATGACAATGACGCCTTTTTACATTTTTATACTTTTCTATGCAACTAAAAGCCAATATATATATATTTATACCATATTGTAACACCTCAACATGATCTTGTATATATGTCAGGAAAGATGTGAGGAGGCACTTTGCAGCTATCACCTATATACTGTATATATTAGTAGTGAAGTACTGTATGCTCTTCTCAGCAATAATGAAAAAGTCTAAAAACTTTGGAGTAATACAAAGTCTGCTTGTTCTTGCTGAATTAAATTTGCTTTGTGAAAAGAAATACTTCGTTTGTGTACAATGAGCAACAAATGAACTTGAACCCTGCCTACTCCAGCGGTAGTGATCTTTGCAAGGTGTGTTGAGACATAACCCCTCACGAGAGAGGGCAGACACTTGAAATCTTCAGACCCAAAGTTCAACTCTGTACACACCTGACACTGCTGCCCTCCAAGCATTGGCCATCCATGAATCAATCCATACATCCATCCATACATCCATTCACGATCCAACTGTCTCTTCATCCCTTATTCAACCGCCCATTCATCCAGGCAGTCAAACAGCCTTCTCGCCGACCAACCCACACACCATTGATTCAATGATTGACCCTGCTTTGGGTGGATCAATACTCTCTTAAATGGCATCGTTGTAAGTGTTTAGGCACAATGGCCAGACGCTGTTTGTGCAGTTAATTTCCAAGGTAGCCAGGCTGTGCAGGGCTCTCACCCAAGTCAACTCTCCTTTATCCTCCACTTATGTGATCACACCAAAGAGACGAGAGGAAACACTGGAAAAGATATTGAGCAGAAAGCATCCTGCACACGTGCAACAAAAGGGGCAGCGTTCCATGCAAAAAGCTCTTGTAATGACTCAGGACCATGTGATAGATTCAGATAAAGATGCCTGTGGTTTACAGCAGGTCTAGACACAATGCTATCCTGTTACACAGGCTAGTACACAGGCAAGAGTAACAGCAAAGATTCAAGCATTTACAGGTGGAAGAAGTCATGATGCTTATCAAGGTGCAATGTGAGGGTACAGCCATCTGAGCCGTGCAACACATTTCAGCACCACCACATCACAGATTACTGCAATATAGTTGTAATTCAGTATTTTATAGAAAGAATTACTGTAGACTTCAGGAATAAAGGGTATTTCCTAAACAAAATTAGCCAGAAGGTGCAGTAGTATTTAGCAGACTTGTGTTGAGTATATCACTGTGCAGCCTGTTGAGGTTTGGTGTGCATACAGAAACCCTGTTGGGTTAGAGCTGGGGCCGGGTCTTGGCATTAAATGAGTGGGACTCTGACAAGTCTTGGAGTTCTGTCACTGCAGTTCACAGGTCTCGTTAGCCAGGGTGTCGGCAGGGGTGGAAATGGCTGTGTGTGAGTGTATCTTTGTGTGTATGTGTGTGTGTGAGCTGAACATTAGACAGCACTCCTACCTCCACCTCCTCACCTGACACCGGCAATAAAACTAAACAGGCCAAGGTGCTATGCTGTGTGTATGTGACTGTGTGTGTGTGTGTGGATGTGCACACAGGGAAAAAAAAAAGGGGGCATGTGTGCTGCAGGGTTGTTGTTGCTGTCACCAATTTGCCGGGGCCTCCAGACGGGAGTAGGAGCAAGGTGACGGAGCTGTGACTTGATAAACACAGAAGCCCTGCTTCGATTTCCCATCCAGTCCACTTTGGAAACACATGGCTCTTCCTGGGCACTCTTGGCCCAAGGAAGAAGGGGGAAGTGGGGGCGGGGGCAAGAGAGCAGGAGGGGAGGAAGAAAGGGAGCCACATGAGAGAGACAGTGATGGGCAAAATAGTAGTCAGGAAGAAAGTGGAGATGGAGTGATGGAGGAGAGGTAAAGTATGTAATACAGACAGGAAGAAGTGAGAGCAAGCCTGGTGATATCAGATCAGCCGTGAAGCAGTGAAAAATAACGATGAGAAGTGGAGAAGAAAAGAAGAAATATGAGTTTGAAACTGACAAAAACACATCAAAAGATGGTTTTAACTGTGCAAACAACATAGACATATGCCCTCAACCTCTTCTTCTTCTGCAGTCTTTCACTCTCTCACTCCCTCCATCTCTTTCTTTCCTGCCTGGAAGAAGAAAAAAAAAACTTGCAGTGTTCCGCTTTTCAACTGACATCAGAAGTTTAAAGACCAGCTCCAACTGGAGGAGCAGAGGAGTGTCAGTGAGGGAGGTGGGGCACCGAACTCCCCTCTGCCCCCCTAGAGAGTTAAGGAGATCACATTTTAACCCCCCCTCAAACCCCACCCTGCTGCTCCTCTCCTCCATGCCTTAACACCAACATAAGAGGACAAGTGTGGGCTCTAAGCACCAGTGATCAAACACGAGCGGCTGCTGGGTATGCTAGGCTCAGGACTGTTGGCCTAATAGGATTGGAAGCCCCCAGGTGAGCCAAAGGACACCTCCAATCAGCATGATTAGCCAAAGGCTGAGCTACATTTCTTGGTACAGCACTGACTGATGTACAGTACTAAAAGGATCACAGTGGTTGTGAAGAACGCCAGCAAGCAATGAAGTGTAGTGCCATGGTTGAATGTGCATGTCAAAGTTTTGTGTGGGGAAAGATGGAGTTTAAAACTGCATGCAGTTTAAATGTGTCAGAATGATCTTGAGATTTTTGACTGTTTGCTAATCATTATTAAGTTCACAGAAGCGTATAATGTGTGGAACTGTGGAAAATCTTGTCTCTCTGGCTATGTCTAAAACCAGTGTCTGCTGTACACATACATGCATATAGCTTTAATACCAAAACTGCACATGCACAGAAAAATGTGGATCTCTAAAAGCGACGCGTTCTCTCACACATACATGAATGGACACACATGCTTAACATGCCCAGATACACTCACACACACAGGCTTTTATAAACTCATCACATCCAAAAAACAATTACCAGAGACTGAGCTCATCACTGACTAAGCAAAAGTCATCCAGCGTGTAAAACACACAATATAATTAGCACACATCAAGCTGCTGGGTCCTACTGTGCATTAATGATGCTTCCCTCTGAAGTGAATTATGGTTTGATGAGTGAGAAAGTGAGTGAGGAGGGGCTTTGAGGAGGAACAAGACATCATTTGGAGGAAGGAAGGAGAAGCCAGTGTGGAGGGAAGGTGAAGATTAATAAGACTCAATCCTGAATTTGCCTGGTTTACCTTTTTTGACCCACTCTCACCGCCTCAGACAATTACCCAGAGAGATGGGAACATTTAGGGACGGATCACAAGTTACTTACTTGTGGTGAGAGCCATCATATGCCAGGTCCCACAGGAAACCTCGCTCACCTGCATAAAACAAAGTGTTTTTAGAATCTGAAGTTATGCAAAATTTCACAGCACTTTTCCCCCGTTTCTCCTGCAAGTGGACTTTATTTTATTATGTTGAATTCAAACAGAGCTGTAGTTACAGAAGATACTCTGTTAACTTAGCAGTTTTTATTTGGGAAAACATTTGAAAGTATCCAACAAATCTTGGATATCTTTACATCCTTGATATGTGTTATAATTCCTGTTAAAGGATGTTTGTTTGTGTAGGAAGTAACACTGAAAAGAATCAATCTCGGTTATGAATTAGTATGATGTCAGCTTAGAGCCAAAAGTCTGATTTCATAGACAGGGTTGAATAGAGAGATTTGCTAGTGTGCAGTGGATTTAGCAGACAGTGTACTTACACCTCTTTTTGCAAGACGAGGTCAGAATAGAAGTTTCCACAGAGTGACATGTCTACAAAACTCTCTTAAATTGGATTTTTACCTCAACCAAGGAGGTTATGTTTTCGCCTGCACTAGTTTGTCCGCCTGTCTGTCTGTCTGCAACATTACAGAAAAACTTGAACACAGAGATAGCATATTTCCCAAGGAACAAATGATTTGGTTTTGGGCAAGATCAGAAGATTTAATTCAGAAAAAAAATCCACAAATCCCAGAAAACCCCTATCTCTTATAATGGGGAGATGTAATTCATAACTTTGTCACATCGTCATGAATTTGGGAGAAAATCCACACACACCTGCAGGAGGATAATGTCTACAATGTGAGTCAATTTCACATCGATCGGACATGGATTATGCCCTGGGTGAGGTTTGTGCTCTCTGAGAGATTTCAATCCAGATATAATCCTGTATTTGTAGCTTGTTGCACTTGCAGCACAGTCTTTTTTTTTAGCTCGGGTTAAATATGACTGGTGTGTTTTCAGAGGTTACACACACTCAATGCAGACTCAGCTTGAACACACATGTAATTCAGTGTGGACTTTCCCTTTAAGAATTTATGCATATCCAGCGAAAACTTCATATACTCAGAAAATCCTGAGGCTTTCATCTGCTTTTCATCTGCCTAAAAACATAATTTGCGCAGTCTTTCTCACACACACCTTTCGGCCTGCCAGGGGAACAGGCTGGGGGGTCCAGAGCCTTTTGAGGCCTCTGTGATAACTGACCCGGGAAACACAGGGGATCTGACCCCAGAGAAGCAGCTCTCCACCTGCTGAAGATAGGAACAAAAGGGCAAAAGTTCAGACAGATACATCAGTAACACTGATGCATAGTCACCTTGGCACGTATTATCTCAACTATGAAAAGTACACTGACCCTATGGGGATGTGTTGGGATGTTGTTTTTATGTTTCTTGCCCTGAGCAGTGTATTAGCAGCTCCTAATCACGGGGCCCAGATCAGATTTACATGACTTTGTTCCTGCTCGTTCTCTTGTTGAAATAACACTGCTAAGTGCCAGAAGAAGTGGTGCTCTTCATTAAGCGGACCTGGGGTCAGGAGGAAACCAGGACTCAATTTATCAGAGATTAGCTTACACCTTTCTGCTTTCTCCAAATTCCCCAGTCACAATCAGTTAAATGAAAGTGGGAAATACATTTTGTCAGTTTGGTTTAGTTAAGAAAAAAGAGTTGACATAGAGCAGTGGGCTGAGATGACAATCCCGCCCACTTTGCACAAACACACACACTCAACAGAGCAAACACACTCTCAGTTGGCACTTATCAAAAACACACACATTGTATGTACTCACACTGCAAACGCTGAAGCGTTCACTCACTCACACTACCTCAGTCTGGCTTTTTAAACCCACCACTAATAAATTTATATTTACTGCCTGCATTGAAGACTTTTAAATTATGGCGTACAATAAACCTGGCACACACATCTCAAAAGCTCTTTCAGGGGATGTTAAAGCAATATAGTAAGCAATTTTCCAAAGTGGATTACAAATTTCACATCCAGGTTTTATTGCACATTACGATAACTTAACCACATCTAAATGTTCCGCATAAATGGGAAATATGTGCTGCTTAATATGCTATTTTTCATTTTTTAAGAAGCGCTTTGCAAACCCTGCCAAGCGAGGGAGCATGCTGGTTTGTGTGGTGGGGGAGTCAATAATCTTTATGAGGTGGATTTTAATTACAAGGAGATAACTGAGTATCCTCCTCACGGCAAGCCTCCATCAATCTCTATTCTGCATCAAGCTGTACGTAGCCATGCTTCACACACACACACACACACACACTCGCGCACACACACTCTCACACGCTGATACCCTTTCAGACATGATTGATCAATCAATCAGTAATGTATTATTTTCATCTCAGTGAAGCAAACCTTATAAAAGCATATGAGACAGGCGTTGCTTGATGGCATTTTACCACAAACACACGCGCGTACACCACTAACACAGAACGCAGAGAGACGCTGGCAGAGTAATCCAGCTAAAAAAGGTTAAGGCTGATGTTTTCCCAAAGAACGACAGTCTGTGAAAGGTCAGATCAATCATGTGCTAAGCATGTCTCGTAAGCAATCCATAAAGAGCTTGTTTTAAATAATAACATTTTATAGATCACTTAAAGACATAACTGCACCACGGGCAGGTAGGGTCCTGCTCGCCAAATACTCCTCAACACGCCAAGAATTCAAATGGGACAAAGTTAATATGTTGCGACTGCAGTTCATTTAATGAACCAGTGGCATTTCTAGCGAAACCGCGCACATGGCGCCAGCAGAGTCCTCTGTTCAACAATAGGCAATTCTTTTAACAGAATATTGCAGTAAAGCAATAGGCTGTAAAAGTGTCGCGGTCTTGAAACAAGCGCATTGCCTTTTCTATTTAAGTGGGTGATGTTACATTTGTAGTGTAACCATTTTAATTCTGGCTGTCTGGCAGAAGGCAAGCAGCAATTGAAGGAGAAGTGGTTCCCTGACACTTAGTAATGGTGTAAATGAAACAAGTTTTGAAGCAGTTCAGTGAGTCTTTATGGAGCAGAGGGGAGCTGAATCAGATGGTTGAAAATCATACAAGTTAGAGAAAAAAAAAGACGGAGAAAAGTTCAGAAGAAACTCTCTGACTCTACCTGTTTTCAAGCTTAGTCCGCAAAGAAGGCTTTTTAGGAATTACAGTGAGGCCAGTGGGAAAGATGATGTAAAGAGATGGCGTGCCTCCTTATCTCTCAGTCCTAATAATAACACAGTAGCTACAGGGATAGCCTGAGATCTTAGCAGGGTAGTTTGGGGGATAGCTGGTTGAACAACCAATCTATTTTTTATGTACATCATCTAATACATAAAACTGAAACTGGGTGCAGGATGGCGCAGTTTCATTTGGCTTAAGAGATATTGAGAGCTAATGAGGTTGAATTTGTGCTCCGAGTGATGTCATTTGAGGACACTGAATCCTTGTTGTGTTAATTAAAACTCAATGAAATGATGTAGATGAAAAATTTGCATGGCTCAAAGCCACAGCGAGGGATACTACTGGGAAAATATGGGTTTCAAGTTAATAAGTTGTTTTATATATTGTGTAGAGTGAGTACAACTTTTAAAAAATTTTTTTAATCACAATGAGAGATCTTTGCAGTGACAATTACATGTCTGTTGGTTTCAGTTAAGTAATGTTATATAATTGTAGTTCATACTTTTTAACCAAAATAACACAGATGAGGGACAGACTAAACTGCTGTGTGTTGGATGCTGGGCTCACCGGTGACGGCTGCACTGTAGCTGTCTCCTGCTTTGATCTGTGTGACCTCAGGTAGCTGAGAGTAGCTGAGAAGACAAGGAGTGGATATCTGTGTGTTGTCCTGTCCCAGTCCAAGCTGTCCCTGCAAGCAAAATAATGTTACATTATAAACCACAGGATTAAATTAAACAGTTGAATCCTCATGGTGTGATTGTAATTAGATACACCATTATTTAAATATTCCACCATCAAGTGCAGATTATCCTTTACCTCCAATCCATGCTGCCCTGCCATTCCTGAATGAAAGCATAGTTGTTGCACTTGTCAAAGAGGAATTGTTGATCATCTGCCAAGTATCATAAGTGTGTTTATGTAAAACCCTGGTATAATATCTGCTGTGTACAGCTATAAATGACACGGGCAACTGGCAATTCATCTTGGTTCAAATGGTTGTCACCGAGAAGGAAATACTGCAGCACGCTGCTTATTTTTTCTCACCATCCAAAATCTACTTTGTTTCTTGTTTCATTTACCTCCCCGGTCCAACACAGAGCCTTAATAACCATAGGATCTCGCACAGTATACAGCAGAATGCATTGTTCCCAATTTACATCTTTTTCTGTATTACAAATGGCGAGGGTGTTCAGTTTGACTTGTCTCAGCTGTCCTGCTCCTCTCTTCTCTGCCCGCTCCTGCAGAGATAAAGGCTTTCTGCACTGTGCACATCGGCATGCCCTGGCATATGTTTGAAAGCGAGCACAATATGTATGGGCTTACATTTGTGTGTATGTGAGCGCCATGCAGTAATCTGAGTCTTTAATTGCTTATTCGTATGTGCGCCACTGTGAGGATTTGTAGATGCGTGGCAGCATATGTTCCTGCTGTGAGCGTGTGCATCTCAGTATTTAAGGTGTGAGTGTATGTGCTTCCATCAGAGCGTGTGTGTGTGTGTGTGTGTGCGTGCGTGTGTGTGTTTACTTGCATTCAGGCACATTGAGCAGAAATACCCGTACCTGAGCTCGTGCACGTGTTTGTGTGTTTGCATGTGTTTATACTTGTATATGTGTATTTTTGTGTGTCTGAGTGAATGAGCACTGTCAGGTGCTGCTCCATGCTGTGCCAGCTGCATCTGGAGCCATCTGTGTTGGGGCTCAGTGGGAGGGGAGCGGATGACTTTAATGTACTTGAACCCCAGACAGACCTTTCCCAGACAGTCGTCAGTATGAAACCAAGACAACTGGGCCCAGTCAAGCTGAACCGGCTGATCTGGCTAGTGAGCAGGAGACAGACGCTTTGGATACACTGTAACCCCCGGTCAGACTCACTAGGGAACCTTTGGCAGTCAGATACACACAAACACCAGAATCTGTTTGTTTCAATGATAGAGGAGTAGTGTTTTATATCAGAGAACACTCTCACCTCTTCTTAGCTGCCAGGCTCTGCCGCCAACTTTCTACAATATAATCCAGGTTTACTTTTTTCCATCTCTCTGTCTGTGCATATAGTTTGTGTGTGTTCAAACAAGCATGTGTGAACTTGGCAGAATCCGAAGATGTGATTTTTGGCTTGTGACATCACTTGTTTTAAGCAGGACTCACCACAGGACCTCTCATTTTGTTTCTTTTTAAAAAGGAAATGTGCGTAAATGCAGTTTTAACAAACATATTACAAAACCTTACAGTTGCATACTCTAAAAAGTGTGTTTATGACCTACAGTCACGTAAATATATATTTTATTTATTCCAGCTGATGTTTGTGTTTTATGGTAAGATTTTTTATTTGTGTGGCAGTTCCTTAATTTTATCTAGACTAAGTGTTGTGTGTCCTTGGGCCTTGATTGTCTTTTATTCTCAGTTCTGTATCATATAATAAAAGTAGCAACATATTAATTCAAAATGACAACAGCACTCAACACTTTACCCGCAACACAAAGAACAACACAGTACATCAACACACTCCACCACAAAGACAACACAGAGGCCTAGAAATGATCTTGCAGCAACAATATGATTAGTGAAGCACAAAATCAATTAATGCAGCAGTAGAATCAATAGGTGTCTCTCAGCATATATGTCCTGCAGTTAATTAATAAACAAAAAGGACATTAAGCAGCAGAGCATCAGACTGTGGCAACGACTGTAATCAGTCACAACGTGTGTACTGATGGCATCAGCAGGAAGGGAAAGGGAAAACATAGACAGATATAAATGTGAGCATGGTGAAAATACCAAACACACCCACAGGCAAAGATGCTTACACTGTGTACACACACGTCTGAGAGAATGAGCACGCATAAACACACACTAGTACACAACACTCATGCTCACATATGCACAAACACACATTTTTTTCCTCTTTTCATGCACACAAGAGAGAACCTGTAGATCTGTAGATATATAGCATGAAAAACGTTCAGATTACCGCTGCATCCCAAACCACATTAGCATCAATTTGGAACAGACCCAGGGTTCGACGAGGCCTGAATAGTGTTGGAACCAGGCCCGGGGTTTCCACCACCACCAGCCCGACTCCTTTATTATTTACCATGAGTCCCCCTCATCATTATAGACAGGATTGTGATCAACAGGCTGAATGGCCTCACCGATACCTTACACATACATAAACAAGTGCTATCACCACCAGTTCACCAGTGGGAAAAGCGACATCACTGTAATTAAAAGAACTGTTTTTGTTCATGTTCTGAGTCATCTGCTCTTGTTGCTGATGTTAAAACGTTGCATCCATGCTCAGGTTTATGTCTTAATATCATTGGGTTTAATTTTGGGGAAATACGACACATTTAAAGTTTAAGATCTTAGTTTTCTATGACATGTTGCAGTCACATTGTGTGAGATTTCTTCCTGATTACCAAAATTATAATAGGAAGATTGTTTTTCTTCAGTAGTAATGCACATATACACTCCTGTATTGCCATCATCTGCTTTGAACAGGAGAGTAGTTGACTTCCTTTTTGTGTTGTGTTGTAGTTTTAATTGTAGAATATGTTTCTAGGGTTCAGATCAGTCACTACTGGGTTCATGGCATCAGTAATGCTGGGCTACTGGTTAATTTAATAATCTGCAGTTTGAGGTAATAGTGATAACTCTATAGACTGGAACATGATGCATTTAGTTGTAATTTATTAAATGAAAGTATAGGTGAAATGTAAAAGTGATTGTTTTTTTTCACATTATATCTCATATATCAATCTTAATTCTGCGGCTTGCTTTGACATTTATTTTCTCCCTCCGTTATGCTGTTACCATATTGATTCTGGCTCTGGCACATGCTCTCTGACATCATTCAAATTCCTTCTCACCTCAATCATGTGATACAACACGAGCTGTCTGTCTTTTAGTCTCAATAGGAGGAAAACAATGAGATTTCTATCTGTAACACTATTACCGACCGTAATGGGGTTAGAGCTGCCTCGGTTTACCTGAGTAAAGCAGCTGAGAACTTTATTAAGTTTAAGACCTTTTGTTTTGTTTTTTTTACATTTTCTCCTGCTACTAATACATAAGAGCCTTGAAGCCCTAGAGAAAGGAAGGTATCAGCTCAGAGAAAAAAAAAAGTTCAAGATGTCCCCTCATCTCACTTCTTCTCGAGCAAAAAACAAAGTGTTATCTTTAAAGAGGTGGAACCTTTCTTATTTTTTTACGTGTTGACGGGAGTGGTTTCGGTGTGGCACTGTGCGCCTGATTACAGGAGGAGTCTTAATCAGGTGGTGCAGACTGTCGGGGGCCCCTGGGGCCGAGAGTGTGCTACATCCTGTCAGACTGCACAGAGAAACAATCAATCATCAGAATGGCTCCAAGACAGAAGAGAGAGGGAGGGGAGGAAGATAGGAGAGATGGAGGAAGAATAAGAAATAAAATGGTGGAAAAAGAGGGGCAGGAGCAGAAAAAGCGTGATGCAGAAGACGAGATGGGGAAAAAGAGCATGATGAGGGGAGAGGAGAAGAAACTGTGCCCTTGCAGAGACTAACTTAAAGTTATGAAGACGTGAGGACACCTATGAAAACCCAATGAGTCTAGTTGGGCTCTGCGCCTCTGTGCAATGTAAAACACGGCGTGGAAGCCAGGGACATGTCAGAGCTCATAACAAGCGATGTCTAACATTTTCATTGCTCCCTCTGTCTCTGTAACCTTCACCTACATGTTTGTTTCACTGTCCTGGCAGACCGTCATCCTGTCACATTGTAAAAGTGATCACATTTTGGCCAAGGTTTCAAAAGACCTCACAGATAAACACCAAAGCCAAGAGGGAAACGAATCAAAGCGAGAGGGGGACAGAAGGATTGAGGTGGGCCTAGGTTTTACACTCTCTGGGCTCTGTCTGAGGGCTGTGTGATGATACAGCTCTTTAAAGAACGTCTTAAATGAAAGGCCAGAACAATTCTCAGTGACAGGTGGGATTCTTTATCTAGCAGAGGAAGGGAGGCGGGACAGGCCAACTAACACACATAGACACATGCACATACTTATGGCTGTGCACACTGAAAGGGGCACACACAAGATCCCACAAAGAGGATTTCCTGCTCTGTCCATGTGAAGCAGAGCAGCTGAAATCAACAAACAGATCCCGTAAAGGTGATTCATAGAGTTTCAAAAGATGGGTATGCCTGGCACACCATCAGGTCTAAGGTGCTCAAAGGGAGGACTTGAACAAAGAGAGGGATTTTTGTCTAAGTCCTCCCAAAACATAATAATCTACACTGTGAAATAAGAAGAAGTCCTCTCAAAATATCTTAAAAATTGAAGATGTTTATGTGTGTGTGTGTATATGTGTGTGAGAGAGAGAAAACATATGATATATAAAAAAAGCCTGGAGTCCACTGTTGTTGTAAGTCTGCCTCTCCTGGCAGGGCCAAAAGTGGAAAAATGTTTGGCTCACCTCTTGCCCCATCCCCCAGGAGAAGACATTCCCACCATCTGAAAAAAAAAGAGAGAGAACACAGTAAACCAACAGTCCACAACAATTCAAGAGAGGCAACAAACACAAGCCTGGGGTTAAAATAGAAAAGAAAGAAGAAAAAAAAAAAAACAAAAGCGAAGGGAGAGAAGGGAAATGCGCAGCTGACAAAAGTGGCTCAAGCATCATACATCAAGCACTTGTTACCTCTCCCGGTGCTTGTGATTGCACATGACTGCAAACAAGTCAGTGATAAAAATCTGAAGAAAGATGAGACCGATCGGGCCGGCTTTAAAGATCATCAATCACAGCCCTGTAAGCTCAGATATTATTAGTTCAAGTAAAGCTGCACTCTTCCATTTTATGGACATCATAAAAGACTTTGGGGGGGTGGAGGTGGAGTGAAGGAGATCCCCCAGTGTTTTAACTAGGACTGGGATGGATGTGTTTGGAAAAGCAGACCGGATGGATGGACAGCTCTAATGTAGTAACGCTAACTGAATCACTCACACTGCATCGGGCTCCCCAGGGGAAGAGAGGCGGGATGGGGATGTAAGGCCCCACTTACAATATGTTAGAGTAAGTAAAAGTGTATCACCAAAAAAACAAAAAAACAGGGGTGTGCATGTCTGTGTGACGCCCTGTGTGTGCAGATGACCATCGAAAAGTTTTGTGACAACATGTAGACCTCTTTTTAGTTGTTTTTAGTGTGTGTGTGCATTTACACACATTTCTTTGCAGGCAACAGGGCACATCCCTTGGTGGAGTAGATTTTAGAGATCCATCACAAATGAGACCTGACTTCAAATAAATCTGGTTCAAGATGGTAATAACAGGTGTGCAGTTTGTGCTCAGTTTTACTGTCAAATGTGACACTTTTATTAATCTCCTGACAGGCACCTTCTTTTACAGTAAGGACTGTCATTACTTGTGTGATGACTAATGATAGTTTGTAAAAAAAAAAATCATGTGTTCCTGGTTAAGCTGGTGAAACATACCCCCAAGGCACATAAAAAAACTAATTAAGGTATTTCTACAGGACACTGTGTCAGGAGTTTCTTAATACTCTGAGAAATGCATTGTAATGTAGTTTTTTGGGCTGATGTACACATTGGTGTATTCTGCATGAAAGCCATGGTGCACTTTTTTGTTTATATCCTTGGTATATGTGCACACCCCAGGATCCACTGACATAGCAACAATTTTTATTTTTTTTTTTAAATGATGCATATTGACTCATCTGAGCAATTGTCCTAAATGCCACCTTTATCCATTCAGCCATTTCCTGCAATATTCCCCTGCGTTTAAACATCGATAAAACAACAGAAATATGTCAGGGAGTTCCTGTGGTGACACCGAGCAACTTAATTAACACTTTCTAATAAAAGGTTTGTCAATCCATGCCACCGCTCCCTGAGCAATCCCTCTGTTTTCTATTTCACGTATTCCTCGTAACTTTTTTCCTGTCCCCCTCTCTCTCTCTCTCTGTCTGCCACTGAGGACATAAAGGCGAGTGTGAAGTCCATCACTGCCTGGTGAATAGCTGCCCTTTGTGCCTCAGAACTCAATTCACTGGCTGAAAGGACCCCAGCCCTGCACCTCTGTGTGCTGCCTGATTTAAAAGAGTGTGCATGTCCACTGAGGTCTGCCTGAAAGCTCTCTGTTGAGTTAAACACACTAAGTTTAGTCAGATTCTGAGGATTCAATAATACAAGGACTGACCAGTGTGGATACAGAGTGTAACTTTTGTTCACTTATTTTATATTTTAAATACATTCAACTCTGGTGCCGGCACTGCTCTTGCAGGTCACTAACGTCTGCGCTGTTGTCAAGGAAACCTAACAGTTTTTTTCATGGCTTCCCTGACCTTATTTATTATATAGACTCCCTCACTCCTCCACACAACATTTTAACATACACAAAGCAACGCAATTTGGTGTTACATGCAGCTCAGGAAGAGAGGATTTGTATCGCCTTTTCAAGAACCGTAATTGATTTTTTACTTTTTTTTTTGTGACAACGGCTGATTGCAGAGGGCATCAACAACACACCAACCTCTCCTCTCCCCCGTCTTTCTCTCTCCTCTCACAGGGACCTTTGCCGGGCTTGTTAGGCCTGACACTGGCACCCTAGTGAACAAAAGGACTGCACGGCTTAGGGCTGCCCTGGAATGTCAGCGGGTTCACATTTCACATGCAGATGCGTGACCCCAGAGCCCTTTAGTGGGAAGGTGCGCTTTAACCTCACAGAGAAGCAGAAGGAGGGGAGAAGGGGAGTAAGGGGCACCTTAGGGGGAATCTGGGATGGGGGGAAGGGTAAAAAATAAGAATGCTTGAGTTTGCACTGCTTACATCTGCTCTTACATGGCTATATGTCTCTCTAAGTGTCTGTCTTCTCTCTCTCTTTCCCAAAACACTCCTGCACATTGTTAAATCCCGCTGATATACCTTATAGAATATTATAATTGTCGATATTCTCAAAACTTGTCAGAGCCGTCTCCTTTATGCATGATCTGTGATGCGCCCCCTCTTTTCCCCCTACTTCCGAACACATGAAAGCATTAAATTTTAAAGTGCATACTTAAGATTTCTCCCCAAATAATTGAAAAAGCACAGTGGGAGGGGTTATGTAAGGCAAAAGTACTGTGAGCTCCGCAAAAGAAACCAAAGCTACTGTCATCTGCTCTCTGTAGGCCCAGGCAGGCACAGTTTCAACTCAAGGGCTTCACACTTCTGTAACTTGTTCTCCTTCCCTCGCTGCTCTCGCTATCCTAACTCTCTCTATACCCGTTTGCCTCTCCCTCTCTCCTTAGCTCTCGATAGTGGAAACTTCAAAGACAACAAGATCTTCTGCAAAAGCATGAAAACTTCAAGTATGTTTGTTTGTTTTGACCCTGAAGCCCCTTGCTGCAACCCTCCACCTCCAACTTGCAAGTCCTGCAAAATACATGAGGAAGAGAGACCAAATCCAGAGCTGTTTTTTTTTTTTTTTTTTGCGCTGTCCGCCTGCAAGCCTTATTCTTCCATGTGCTGCTGTTGTGTAACTTTTGTAGAAAGCAGCTCTGGCATATGCCACTGCAGCTACTACAATGACCTCACAAAACTGATGACAAAGTATTAAGTTTTCTTGCGAGGCAGAGGAGTATCAACTTTTCAAATAGTTGAAAAGTTAGATATTTCACGAATAAAATGAACAAAAAAAAAGAAATCAATACCACGCAAATGTGTATACACGCACACAGTAGACACATGTATGCATTTATTCTTCCACACTGACTCATCTAGTCTGGCTTCTGTAGGTGTCTGTGTTGAGGAATGAAGATATGTTTTCTTTTTTGGGAAGTAGGGAAAAAAGGTCTCATCTGTCAGCAGGTTGCTGCCCCTAATCAGGCCCAGATCTGCCATAACACGGAAACAGAGATGATACAACCTTGTAAAAAATACAGTACGGTGCAAACTATAATGCCAAAAGTTACCTTAGATGATACTAAAGCAAAATCAAAAGAGACTACTCAAGTTTATAGTATTCTCTCGTTATCCTGCAGAAGAATTGTGCCTGGACCAGTGCAAGCTGGTTGACCTTGGAGGGCATGCTGAGGTATAAAACATACTATTTACAGACATCACTTAATATACACTGAGCTTAGAGAATATTGGTTCAGTACAATGATTGTATTACAGAGGAAACAAACATGCAGAAAAACATATATCGAGTTTTTAGAATTGCATTTATTACGTTGTAAACCTGTCATCAAAACACCCTCTGTACTGCCATCAGTGTTATTTGTTATCAGAGGTTTTGTTCTGTGAAGAGATTAATCTATATTCACTGCAAAATGCTTGATTGTGTATTTGTGTCGTCTATAGCGTGTGAGAGAATATTTGTGTGCTCCGTGTTTAGCAGTTGTGCTCTCTAATAGTTGAGACATCTATAGCATCCACAGCAAGGCCAGGGGAGCAAGGGAGCAATCCATAGGCCTGTGTAGCCATGGCAACTAAACAAGGAATAGGCTAGATGTCAGGCGAGCATGGCTAAATTACCCATTAGAGAAAGCAGGAAGGGGAGAGAGGGAATACTGGTCAGGGCACAAGAGGCTAATGGGGAGATAAGATGGCCAACATATATACTACACACATACACACACACATGCACACATACAGTCGTGCACACACAATCACACAGACACAAACAAACAAACAATGAGAAAAAATACAGAGATTGTCACATAAAGGTGTCAGTGCAAAAACATACTCTAATAAGAAAATACAATTAACAAAGTCCAAAGTCTCACAAATAAACACAAATACCATGTGCACTGCTGCATTAGCACACTCATAAGCATATGTTGATATGCACATATAGGCAACTACACGCACACACAAATTCAAAAACAGACGTGTGCATGCACACACTAGCATACAAAGGGCACAAAGGGAAGACAAAATGGTTTTAATAAAGACGCCCTCTTGGAGAGGTTGCTCGTGAATGTGAGGGAGATGTATTTATAGGAATCCTCCTGTGAGATTCTCTGAGCTCAGCCTCACATTTGTGCATAGGAGAGAGAAAGAGAGAGAGAGAGAGTGTTATTGCCTGTTTCTTCATCCTAATCCTTGATGCACGGCCTACTGCTTGAGTCTATACTAATGCATAAAACAATAAAAAGATGAATCAGTCTAAGTGTCTGAACCACTGCAGGTCTGAAAAGTTAAAAGGAATATTGGCCTGGTGGTTCATTCCTGCTGCAGACACA
>OOFC01029160.1:27726-39113 GCA_900323345.1 Pseudochromis fuscus | reverse complement strand
GATCACCATAAACAAGACCCCCCATCCAGGGAGCCAAGCAAATTACAATGATGTAGAAAATTACAAAATAGAAAACTCCCCAAACGTTTATTTTCTCCCTAAATAAATTAGCACCTCTCTCTGAAAAATGAATAACCCAAAAGTAGCCTCCTCCAGGAAACAGAACTTCACAACTTGTCTCTCCTTGTGTTGCTGGGGAAGAACAGAGGAGTTTGCTATGACTAACCAGTCAGCCTGGCAAGTGTGTATTACGTCAAAAAGTCACACACTCATCAGCAGCCTTCTGTACCAGCTGAATGTGCATTCAGTCAAAAGTTCGAGTGTAAAGACGACACGTAGCGTTGAAACTGTTGGAGACTGAGGCTTCTTTGGTTTAACAATGCACAGCGGAGACTTAGCATACAACTTAATAAGCAGGGTGTGAAAAGACCCTTAATCGAAGGCACTGGTGCAAACGGTGACTCTGTCGTCCCCTTAGTCTAACAGTGAGTGTGCAAAATGAAATCCACATGCTTCCTAATGGTTACTAATACTAGGCTACTGGAAAAGAGGGTGTTCATTATAAGGCCTCTTCTTGTTGGCTACACTCTTGTGTTTGTAATTTTAATATCTCATACTCTACATAACGTCACACATAATCACATATACTATATAGACTTAAAAGCAGGTAGTGGAGTCTTTTGTCCCCAAGACAAAAGACTCCACTGATTTTTCACAGCAGACATTTTGACTTGTAATAACAGGTAAAACACATGGCTACACTCTGAGCCGTGTCACAAAGCCAGCATGTTCAGTGCAGTGGCCTCAGCCATCACTAATGTTATTCCTTACACCTGCGGATTTCCTGAGACAACGTGTCAAAATTTCTCCAGTGAAAAAGACGTATTAAAAATGTAACATTTTAGTTTCCTTCAGTCTGAACCTTGATTTATTCAAAGGAGGACCAGGACATTGTGAGGAACTGTCTTTCTTGCCTGAAGTTAGAGGACAGGCTCATCTCTGCGGCCTCTGTGACATCTTCAGCCCAGATCGGTGCACCAGTCGACCTCCCCCTAAAGTGTCGTCTGTATTTAACACTTGTAAACATAGACTTAGACATCATGGCTTAACAAGTGGTTCACAGCCATTTCTTAAAGAATAAATAAAAATCTTCAGTTGTCTGGGACATACCCCCACAAAGAAATCAAATTCAATATAATTGTCATGGAGTCCAAGAGAAAAAGGAGCCAATAACACAACATCTGGCAGGTTCAGCTCTCAAAAGGCCAACATTAATGTCCAAAATACAAAATAGGCAGGAAAAAACAGAACAGCAGGAAAACACTGGAGGTACACAGGTGGATGTTCAGGGCACCAGGGGTTACATGACACGACAAGACAATCTGACAAACAGGTGAAACTCTTTGGGGCAGGGACACCAATTGAGCAAGAGGGGGAAACAACAAAAGCGCCAAGTGGACGTACAGGATGCAGAGGAAAAGGGACTTTCCAAAATAATCCTGGAAATAAGATGAAACTCTAACAAGGTGGGGGCACAGCAGACACAGGGAAAATAGGAAAACTCCAAATAAACACAAGTGAACGAGTGACTATAGCAATACTGTGTTATTTAGCAAGCATTAGAGGTGCTGCTTGGCTTATTTTGAGACCTCAGGACATAGTCAGACACGTAAGCTGCAGCATAAAATGTATGTAATCACAATGCAAAACAAATCTTCTCTGTGAAATAGATGATGGGGAAGTAAATTTCATATTAAAGCTAGAAAGTTGTTATCATTTTTTGTTAGGCTTTGAAGTTTGTTGTTAGGTAATGAATCACTGATTTGATTTTATATTGCCAGCATAAGTCGTGTTTGAAGTGATGTCTGACTGGTGCAACAGGCTGCAGGTTACCCAGCAGGCCCACTCTCACTCAGCCTCCGTGCAGTAATGACGAACAGCCTGAGGCCAGGCTAGAGGCTCAAGGTTACATACCTGCGATCTCGCTTCACAAAGAAATCAGCAGCACCCATCTTAGAGAGATAAACAGTACTCAGCTCTGCTTGGATGGAGGCTGACTCACTGGCTCAGTCTGTGGAAATGTCTGCTGTTCCTTGGCCACTGCTTAAGCTCTGTTTTTCTGTGATTTCTAATCTGTGGGAAACTGTGTTGCTGTCTGAAACTGCCAGATAGGACCTGTCTCATAGTTTGATAGAAATCATTTTGAATCACAAATGTCAGGGCCTGTTCACACTTTCTCACCGACCATCATCCAGTGTTGTTTTTGTCTGTGAACTGCTGTGACCTTGATACGTGACCTACAGATACACAACAAATGTGTCATCTGCTGTCACATTTTCTGTACCAGCATGTCCGCACTGCTCAGATTTCACCCCCTGATTAGAGCATCCTCAAGTTAAATAATCATTATGGACATTTTAAAATGCACATGAGGTTCTGGTGTTGCTTTTATCCTCCCCCCTTTATTTACAATAATTGATTCTAATATCTCTCCTCTCATCAGCTTTCAAAATAACAAACCATGAAATGTAAACACAACTCAATCTTGCGCTCGTCTCTGCCTCACTAAATATTCTTGTTGCCTACAAAATGAGTTGCATTTCATTTTCATACTTTGATGGTGGAGGCGCTACCTACTGCTGTTAATTATTCATGTGTCAGTAATGTGTGCAGCTGTTCTCCTCTCAGACAGAAAGACGGAGGAGGAGACGATCAAATTGATCTCTGGTCCATACATTTAGGTAAAGAGACGAATGCAGATAAAACTGTGTCTGCTGATAAAGGTTTAATATATATTGAACTACTGTGAAGACATTTTTCTGATTTTTATTGTTGATGGAAATTTCCCTCTATAGATCAGGTCACAGCTTTGCTCCAAACTAAAATATCTATTGGACGTTAAATCTCGTACATACAATCATGATCCTCAGGGGATGAATCCCACCGTTGATCTCACCACCAGCAGGTCAAAGACGTCTCTTATCCTCTGATCTCTGGATCTACTTGATGGATTTGAACCAAATTTTGACATTTAAGATCCCCAGATAATTTTACTGACTTTGGTGACGCTCTGATTGTGTTGTCTAGCGCCACCATGAGGTTGACATTTGTATTTTCACAGAAAATACTTCTGCCAGGATGAATGTGATCCTGTAACGTTTCTTATAGTGTGACCGAAAAACCATTTTGTCTTTAGCACTAATTAGCGAGGGTCAGCAACACTAAACTAAGATCCATGTTGTTGTTAGCATTTAGCCCAAAGCTCCCACAGAGGCACTGTGAGGCTGTTATGAATGCAGTTCACAGATCAGGACAATTGATGTCTTTATTTTTCTGTAAAAATGTGAAAAAATTGTTCATAACAGTACTTTGTTCTTTAGCCCTGGTGTACCTAATGTTTACCACTGGAGAATATAAATCTGTCCACATACAGGCAGGAATACCAATGTGAAGAACGCTTTTGTCTCTCTTCTCTGCTTCTTTTGTTTTCTTTTTTTTTTGTTATGTTAACCTCACTTTTTTACCGCGCCCTCACTCTCCTGTCTGTTTCCTCAACAGGAATACCTGTGTCCACTGAAGCGGTTTGGGTAGAGGAGCATGTTGTGACAGCCATGTCTCTGGAGATGGAGAAGACCATCACCAAGCTGATGTACGATTTCCAGAGGAACTCCACCTCTGATGATGACTCTGGATGTGCACTAGAGGAATACGCCTGGGTTCCCCCCGGCCTCAGCCCTGAGCAGGTATACAAGTCTGACAAGGTCACAGATATTCAGTTTACATTTGACACCCATTTCCCACCTCTCCTTCCCGCTTCATTACTCTTTTGTCTGCCACAGCCAGACTGTATTGAATTAAACTGAATCGGTCAGAAGAATTCAATTATTTGGGCGATGAAGTATCTGTGTCATTTCCCTAATAATCCTGAGATGGAAAAATCTAAAAACAGGACAGTGGATCATCAATGTTTTAAATCCCCTTTATGGTGTTTTGGTTTCTTTGGGTGGGAGTGGGTAGAAGGGAAGGGCAAGGATAACATAGAAATTACTGCGACATTGCTGTCAGGCATTTCATGGAAGACTAATTGTAAGGACATTTTTCAGCTGTCACTGTTAGGGCTGACGTTGTGTAGGAACCAAATTCATAGTCAGACAGAATGACAACCATAACTGAACTAATGAAAAGAAACCACACACTGATTAGTTGATTACATTGTTTGAAGAACAAGATAAAATGTCTGAACCACTGTAATACACATTCAGTATGTATGAGGCTCTGTGATAGATAGATAGATAGATAGATAGATAGATAGATAGATAGATAGATAGATAGATAGTTCGGTATTTTAACGTATCCCTGCAAATTTCAATCCAGAGGAATGGGAGTAATTTGAGTCGGTGACTGTTTGGATGAATCTAATTGAAAGTGTGTGTTAACATGTTTATGCGTGCAGGTTTCACAATTTCCTGTCTGTCCTCATTTGCAGTTTAAATGCCTTTTAATTGCATGCATGACCAAGTTAATGTAATCAATTGTGCAAATCCAGAGGAAGATAGTTCCCCACCATTTTTTATTTTTGCCTGTTGTTTCTGTCAGCTCTGACATAAGATAAACACGATTGTGTTCAGCTATATTGGGTATAAACACTTCTGTCTTTATTTAGTAAGAGAAGCACTCTAATGCAACAGGCCTCCTAGGGCTCTGTTAACAGATGACAGGATGGGCTGATAACAGTCATTTTCTGCAGTCAGCCATCTTGACAGGATGCTGAAAGAGGCTGCAGCCTCTGTCATCCAACAGGAGGTGCAGGCAATTTTAGCTGCCTGTTCCTTTTTTAAATGCACTTGGATTTAATGATTTTAAAGCTCGTCAGTTCTGGTTTCCTTATGTACAATGTCATTAAGGAGACTGGCAAAGTTCAAAGAAAGCAATCATTGTATGTAGTATAGTTCATCAAGTTGTCAGAACTCAGTTCACAGCTCTTCTGTAAATAAGGCCGAGTTGCAGTGAGATTGGGATTGTTGACACAATGTTCTCTAAACTATCTGCTGCTGACCATCTCTAATCCAGCACATACTAACTGTATTTTTACAGATTTCAAAATATTTGGTGCAAAGTAAACAAAGGTATATTTTTCCTCTGTCATTTGTGATTGTGAAAGTACCAGTCGTTATTTCAAAAGATTCAGATCATGAGATTTGAGGAGATAGAGATACTAAAGAGACTGATAGATTAATCAATTAACTGATCAACATTAAACTAAGCAGCAAAAATGTGGCATGAACACCTGTTGTTTTTGCAATGATGGTAAATTAAGTACTTCAGGATTTTTGGACAGTGCATAGATATTTTTCACCCAAAACAGAATAAATTATTTATTCAAATAAGCTACTGATTAGGAAATATTGAAAATAATTATTAGTTACAATGTGTAAGAGTTTTAGATTTATGTTTTTGCTGCCTGATCAACAAAGACAATACACAGTATGAGAGGGAATATTAATTGATATATGGTGTATATTCGTCCTTCAAAGCTCATTTAGAGGGGCAGACTGTAGAGAAAAGTTACTCACCTCATATGACCTTGACTGTGAAAAATGGTATCATCGTCAATATCACCCTCCACAGCATCCGCATAAAACAAGTGGTACGAGGGGCAGCACTCAGAGATCCACTTCCTTTCCCTCTCACTCCTCACCCCACTGATTATGTAAATTGAAACAGAAAAACGAGCAAAATAGACCTTCACACTGAACTGAACACTAGGCCACTTTATGTCAAAGGCTGTTTGCTGAAAATCAAAGACAAGTGACAAAATTGTTTTCCATCCTCTGAGTGTCTGCTTCTCCAACGCCAATCAAGGTTTTCTTTGTTTCGGCCGCTAACATGTAAATACAAAAGGAGGTCCCGGTCATGGGTACCATGGCTACTGCATCGTGAATTCTGATTGCAGTGTGAATACAGGAAACTGAGATTTCCTTTAAGCAATGTGAATATTAGCTGATGAAAATTTAAAGAAGCTGCTGCTGTTCAAGGTTGTGTCTGCAGCAGCAGCACAGAGCTCATTGTGCCGCACACTTTCAATTCCAGACACTGACTTCCAAGGGCAGCGGTGATAGAGGACAAAACAAAAACAAATTCTATTGCCGTGAAGACCATGATAAATTAATTTAAAAGTAATTTCAGAGTCATTTGGGTGGGTTTGTTACCATGAATTAATAAAATAAGGTAGATTATGTAAACTAGCCAAACCTTAATGGACACACGGTGACTCAGATACCTCTGTGAAAATCAGCTTTACATAATATTTACAGCTGCTGTGATTAGTATTTTAATATTAACAATGAATCACATAACTTCTTGTATGAGAACGGTGTCACTTGTAGTGCCAAACCCACAGAGGATTATCATAATTTACTGTTTTTATTCACTCCCATCGGTGTTGTTTCCAGCAGCAGCAGGCAGCTGTTCTCTGCAGCGTCTCACAGTACACTACCTGACTAGCACCAAACAGCAGACAGACAAGGTTAGCAACTGGCACAGTGAAGCGTTTTGCAGCTAAAGAGCCAGATATTTATCTCACATTAGTGGAGGCTGAACACAGAGCAAAAAAAAGAGTGAATATTAAGCCTACTTTTGTCAGATGTCCAGAAACAGACCTCGAAATGAACGCTACTGTTGCTTAGTGTCTGCTGGATGTGTAAATAATCAATTCATACTAATTAGTGTGTCATATTGTGCTTTGTGTTATTTTATATGGTGATAATGTCAGTCTTGCTTAATGCTTTTGTTCACCACCATCAATGCATTAATATAGGCTGAATATTGGCTTAAATACTGAGGATGAGAACCACATGTTTGATTTTGTTTGTTTCAGGTGCATCAGTATTATAACTCCTTACCTGAAGAGAAGGTCCCCTACATTAACAGTCCTGGAGAGAAATACCGCATCAAACAACTGCTTCACCAGCTGCCACCACATGACAACGAGGTACAATATTTTGAACTCCAGGGCAAATTTCTCAATCATACATGACTGCTTTAGATTTTATGGCTGTTTTAAAGGTTTCTAGTTGTTATGATGATGTCTGATGATGAATGGTGATGTGTCAGGTACGTTATTGTAACGCTCTGGATGAGGAGGAGAAACGAGAGCTTAAGCTCTTCAGCAACCAACGGAAGAAGGATAACTTGGGCAGAGGCAACGTCCGTCCCTTCCCCCTCACCATCAATGGAGCCATCTGCGATAAGGTAAACCTGAAAATTGAACTGTCTGCACACAAGCAACCACTCAAATCAGATGGACTAAAATCTCTTCATTTTACCATCTTTATCTGCTTTTAACTCACTGAAGGTACCAAACCAAACCACTGTTCAGGATTTTTTTTTTTTTTTTTAAACATCTAAGAGAAGAGCCATCTTCTTACCTTCCCTCTTTACATCTTACAGGTTGGATTCATCATGGATTCATGTCTGTGCCTTTTCTTCCCCCACTCTGCTTTTCCTTTCCTTTCCTTTCCTTTCCTTTCCTTTTCTTTCCTTTCCTTTCCTTTCCTTCCTCTCCTGTCCTTTCCTGTCCTTTCCTACAGTGTGGTGGTCAGATAAACGGAGGGGACATTGTAGTTTTTGCTGCGAGGGCGGGTCACGGGAAATGCTGGCACCCTCATTGCTTTGTCTGCAGCACGTGTGAGGAGCTGTTGGTGGATCTCATATACTTCATTCAGGATGGCAAAATCTTCTGTGGCCGGCACCATGCCGAGAGGCTGAAACCCCGCTGCTGTGCCTGTGATGAGGTGCGCCTGTCTGGGCCTGGAGCCCTTCAGGGTTGGAAATGGCTGAATGGTTCATAGCTCCGAGACTTGGATGGGGTTGAAATCGGTCTGGAGAGAAAAGATGTCTCAGTATTCCTGCCATGTCTCAGAAAGTCTGCTTGTTTTCTATCTGTAATTTGTGGCCAGCAGGCCTGAGATAACAATAATAATAATAATAATAACTCTGGCCCAATTGAAGGCTGGTGAGGTTTGTTTACTTTAAAGACAGGAAAATTATTTGGTTCAAGTGTCCTTTAGCCAAGGAAGCAATTTTATTTTATAACATTGTTTAATTTTCTCATGAATGTAAACTTGGTGTCACAGGCTAATCAAAAAAAACATCAGGATTTCTTGCAGAGAGAGAAGTTTCATGACATAACAATTTAGGATTATTTGAATTTAGGGTGAAGACATTTATTGACGTCTATTGTGAGTGTCATAAAATGCAGTTAAAAAGCCTGTCTAGATAATCAGTATTATTTCAGCCATTTGCATTTTCTCTAAATGTTATGTTGACAATAGATTATTTTCAGGTATCACAAGATAATTAACAGAATAAGAAAGTAGAAAAGACAGTTGAAATGTAGACAACTGTGACACAAAGTAAAAGGTTTCTCCTGATGAAACATGGGATAGTTTGACTTCTTAATTACTTTACTATTATTAAAATTATAAATCATGTATTCACTTAAAGCAAACTGAGAAAAAAATAATAATCTGTGGTTGGTAGAATCCTAACAACCCACTGACATATACAACATGTTGTTTCATTTTACGTGGGGCATAACAACAAAGTCAAAACATGCTGTCCAGGGTGTAAAAAATATATATATTATCAAATATTACCAAACATGATCACTAACCAATCATTTTTCAGCAACATGAACAGTAATGTCTGCAAATACAACTTGTTTAAAGCCATTGAGATAAATGTGTGTGCTGTATCTGCTGATAAATGTAATGTTTGGATCATGCAGATAATCTTTGCTGATGAATGCACGGAGGCTGAGGGCAGGCACTGGCACATGAAGCACTTCTGCTGCTACGAATGCGAGACCACCCTCGGCGGCCAGCGCTACATCATGAAGGATGGTCGGCCCCACTGCTGCAACTGCTTTGAGTCCCTTTATGCAGAATACTGTGATGCATGTGGAGAACACATAGGTACAGCACATGTAGCAGGTTTTTTATTGTTGTCCTATAACATATATGAGCTGTTACCACAACACATGGACATGTTTTTCTTAGACTGGCATCATAGAAAACCTCTAACAGCCATTTATTGTGAGAGTGGGTGTTATCAGTTCTGTGAGCCTGGTGTGCCACAGCTGTGGAGAGGCGGATCCAGTGCAGTGAGATGTGGATGGTTGTTATCATCCCAAGCTCTAGTAACAGTGAAAGAGTGTGTTTCAGAGGATGATCCCATGTTGTATCCAGATGGGAGCTGTGAAAGATGATTACTTCCTCTAGCAGGGGAGCAGAGCTGGTGAAATGGATTTGTGCTATCTGACAAATCAAGTGTTCATGTACGGACACAAATGCTTTAATTTAGGAGAAGGAGCTTTTGTTTGCCCAAAATTTAAAGTGTACCACTTATTGTCATTTGACAAAAATGAGGTTAACCTACTGGCTAATGGCTCAAATCAGACTGTGGACTGTTCACTAGCAGAAATTGCTGTATATATTGCCACTACAGCTTTATGTAGCTAAAGCAACTGGACCTTGTATATTAGATACAAATGTATTATGTGCTTAAGTGATTTCTTTTCAATCTAATCAAAGGCATTGACCAAGGCCAGATGACATATGATGGGCAGCACTGGCACGCAACTGAGGAATGTTTTTGCTGCGCCCGTTGCAAGCGCTCCCTGCTGGGCCGCCCCTTCCTGCCTAAGCAGGGACAGATCTTCTGCTCACGGTCCTGCAGTGCTGGGCAGGTAAGTGGACTAAAAGTAAAACTACAATCACATTTATCCATTTTTGGTTTGGTCTTTTTTCTTTTTTGAATAAAAAAAGGTTTCTTTATCAGAGATTATTCAATATTTTTACTTTTTAACAGAGTTTAATCATTATACAAATTTGCTTTGTTTGAACCAATCAGGATCCAGAGGAGTCTGACTCCTCAGACTCCGCCTTCCAAAGTGCTCGTTCCCGTGAATCTCGCCACAGCACCAAGATTGGGAAAAAGGAGCGCAGGAATGCTGAGCAGGATCGGCGGAGTTCTGAGACCCGCCAGTCCGCTCCTCCACCCATGCCCGACCGTCTGTCTGCTGAAATCGATCCACTGTCTGTTCAGATGGACCGTTTAAGCCTCTCATCTAGTCAAACTCCAAGCAGGACACCTAACCGCACCCCTAGCCGCACTCCGAGTCGCGCCCCGAGCCTTAACCAGGTGTGGATGAGCCGGGATGACCCCTATATTCCTGCGTCCTATGAGGGCCCCCAGCGAGATCCTCCCCCCTCCCCTACACCTATACATCTGCTGGGTCAGTGTAATGCCAGGCAAGGCTACAATCCCAATGCCAACGCTCACCCACCAGCCCAAAGCCCTGCCAACCCAGGAAAGAGGCCTGATTCCTGGGGAAAGGAACAAGGCAATGCCAAGAGGACCCCTATGGCTGCCCTGAGAGGTCACTCCTTTAATGAAAACTGGATCCACCACAGCCAGGATGAGTTCAGGCCCAACAAGCTGCGGACCCAGATGAGCTTCAATGAGATGTCTAGCCAAAATCAGGGTTTCTCTGACAAGAGGAGCATCAGTCTGCATGGATTCCAGAGAGACGGCAGACCCCCCCTGACCAGGAGGAACCCCATCAATGCCATGAGCTTCAATGAGCCCCTGACTCCTTTAGAGCAGACCCCTCGTGGATCCATGGACTCCTTAACTATGTCCAATGCTACAGGTAAAGTGTAACTGATACAATATAATACAATACCGTATAAAGGTAAATGAAATTATATAATATGAGAATGAAATATTTGTATTTCTGTTTGTAGCAGGTAACTCTCTGGATGGAGTCACTAAGCGTCAGGAGCATCTGTCAAGATTCTCCATGCCAGATCTGAGCAAGGACTCAGGTGTCATCGTGTCTGAAAAGAGCAACATGGGCACCCTCAGCTCCTCAGTCCAGTTCCACAGCACCGAGTCGCTGTCCTCCTCTCGCCCCTGCAACAACAACATGTATACTCCACTCAGAGTCGGCTACCCACTGCAGTACTGGGATGGCCCACAGCCACTAGGATTTGACGGCAAAGGTCGCGTCGGGGTGATGGGCAGCAGTGGAAATCTGCGAGTGGCTCCCATGAGCGACAGAATGCCTCGCCGCCGCATCAGCGCACAGGAATCTATGTCCCAGCAACAGCAGCCGCAACCAAGGCGCCGCAAACACCACCGTGGAAACAATGGTAATGGCCAGCACCGCAGTGGCCGCCACCACAAACGCTCTCGCCGTTCTCGCTCTGACAACGCCTTGCACCTGGTGGCAGACCGGCCCACTCAACTGGTGGAACTGCCTTACCGCCGCGTTCAGGAGGATTATGATCGTTACCCCTCTGGTCATGCCGCTCGGGAGTTGT
>OOFC01029160.1:0-27586 GCA_900323345.1 Pseudochromis fuscus | reverse complement strand
CTGCCCCCGCACCACTTCCGATCTCACCCTGCAGAATGCTGGCTGGCAACCTGTGGGATTGGGTGGGCCGTGCTGGGGCGAGGGGTACATGGAAGCTGCTGACCCCTGGTGCTCCAGCTGCTCCTCTTCCTCCGAGTCCGAGGGAGACGAGGGTTATTTTCTGGGTGAACCGATCCCTCGGCCCGTGCAGCTGTGCTACATCAACAACGAGGAGCTGCGCCATCGTTACAGCCCCTCTGGGATGGGTGGCCATCATGGACCTCTGCACGGACCGATTCATGGTCAGCTGCACTCCCGCCAGAGGAGGAAGAGCAAAAACTGTATAATTTCCTAGATATAGAGCAAGGAGGTGGGGAGGGATGAGCAGGAGAGTGAAAGAGATGAGAGAGTAAGGTAAGAAGACAGTTAAAAGCAGCAGCAAAGAGGAGGGAGTGGGAAGGTGAGAGTGAGACAGTCGAGAGAGTGAGAGTGAAAAGAGAGTTTATGTGTGTGTGCATTTGTGTGTGAGTGTGTGTGGTGGGGTTGAAGAGAAAAAAAAAGGCCTATTTTTTTGTGCTTGTGAGCTTACACAACTCTACACCAGGTAGTGTTTGTGTACACCTACACAGAATGATCTAATCATAAGAGGAAGCTCAGCTGGCTTACACAACAGAAATGTTTACAGTGATGGAGATCAACTCCACAGATGGTACCAGGAAGCACCGATGAATTTGACCACAGAATAAACTGTGGCCGAGGTAAATAACATGATGTATGTGCGTGTCTGTGCGTGTATCCATGTTACAGAAAGACTGAAAAATTCCTTTACAGCTAGAAAAGGAAAGGAAAACTGGTCAAACTGCAGTGATCGGACTGTTCCTGTCGCAGCTCGGAGATCCAAGCCCTGGGCAGAAAACGTACTCTATGTGGACAAACCTGAAAATGTGTTGGGATAGTGAAAGCAACGTGCTAGATTCCAAGCTATGTCATTGTTTACCTCAGTGGAATCCAAATGCTGCTGGAATATAGTGTTGGCTTGCTAGCCCTGTTATCACCTTGTACAAATAGTCTGTTGAACCTTGTGCTCTACATAGCCAGCTCTCCATGCTTTACCGAGGACAGAGCGCCGGACAGCCTCTGCTCCTTGACCATTCAGGCACAGTAACGTCAGGTATGGTCCCGTTTTCTCTTCTGCAACATGCTTTGTTTTTTGAGAGTTACCTATAGATGATTAAGATGAATAATATTAATAATAATATTAGTAATAGTAATTCTAACAATAATAATAATAATAATAATGCAAACAATAATGATAACAATATTAAAGAATAATACCTGTTAAATGTATATATAGTAATAAACTTTAATAATGGATGTAGTAATGTAAATGTTCTGTACATATGGTCTTAAATATTTATATATTTTGTAACTAAAGAATCATTATTTGTATAACATGATGTAGAGATAGGGAGGCTTGCATGTGAATTTGTTGTTGTTGTCTCATACTGAAAATAAAGTGTACTTCGGTGAACAACCAGGAAGCTGTATCTATAAGCTGCATTGAGTTCTGTGGTTGGTTGAGACTGACCTCTAATTCAGCTATACATTTGTTTCTAAACTGGACTGTATGATATGTACAGTGACTAAAAACAACATCACCATTACTTTGCATGTTATAGACCAGGACAGACATTTTAATTTGACTCAGCCAGGAAAGCAAAGGAGAAATCAGGTGTCCTGCCATGAGTGTGAAACTCGGTTAGCTAAACTGAATGCCGTCCTTTTTATTATCAGTACGATCGTACTTTTCCTTCCACGACAAGCCAAAACACCTGCTGTGAAAAGGATGTGTTGCCCCACAGTTCAATGCACAAAGGGAACGGACGAGCTGCTCACAGGTGCACAAAAAGCACTAAACACAAAATTGACCCAAGGATGGAGCGAGAGGAAGAGCAACCAAAGTTATTAGAATACATCTTCTCAGAAACCATGGATATATTTTTCTTTTTTAACACAATTTTTGTCAACCCATCTGGTAGTTGTTAAGATATTTCAGTCTGTACAAAGGTGGTGGACTGTCAGACCCACATTAACATCGCTAGAGCCAATGACACGGCTAAAAAATATGTATTAAATCTTTGAAAAACACGTTCTTGTAGTGATGTTTTGTATCATTTCCTGGTAAATGGTGAAGCGTATGGACTTCTTGGTACACTGTGACAAACACTTTACATATGGTATGGATTAGGCATACGGTACCTAAACGTTATCACATGAACCAGACTGATACCAACAGAAATTAAATGACATCAGTAACACAAATATCTTAATTTCTCTCTTAACGAAGACATTGATATTTTCTATAATTTAATATGTACCCCAGACACAGACTGAAACCTTGTCCTAACATGGACCAGGCAACAAAAACACAATGCTATCAGACGATAATCAATGTTCAGGCTTGACAACCCTCCCTCCAGGGCCACAGAAGAAATGATACATTTGTTTCCACAGGTGGTTTCCTCATAATGAGTGAACCCAGTGCAGCGCTCTGCTTCTCTTCACACCACCAGAGGAACTAACCCACTGTGGACTGCAGTCCTGCAGGTGTTTTGTGGTCAAAGACCTCGACAGAAGATCCTTGACATCCAGTGAGTTGTTAGGTGCAGCTTTGGATCAGACTCACTGCAGCACAGACAGTAGGTGCTGACCACTGCTGACCAGGACCAACCCACCAGCCTGGCCTTTGCAGAGATGCTTCGACCTAATTGATTGGGGTGTGTCAAAGCTGCTCAGGCTGTTACACCTGCACGCCTCTCCCACACCCAACAGATTAACTACAAGAACTACCTGCTCACTCACTGTCTCATGTAACCCAGACCTTCCCAGGGGCTGCTGCCATGAGACAATCACTTCAACTGTCAAATTGTTTTGGTTTATCTGTGCACAATGGGATATTTTACACTTAAAATCACATTTGTTGAACATCATCATCTAAACATATTTTTTTACATCTAGAATTTGTCATTATTGGTTCACATTTACACTGATCAGTAGTTCAATAATAATCAAAAATCAGCCATGAGGATGTATGAGTCAGGCTACAGATCAAAGATCAATAAAGCTCTGACATTTGACAGCAGTAAAAATTCCCTAAATGTCATTTTCTTTCAGCTTGAAATTTGATTTGACTTTTACTTAAGTGTCCCAAAATACACAAAAACAAAAATAATTTAAAATGTTATACTTTCATACAGGTGCTAAATTTTTTTGTTCACTGAGGCTGTTCCGGGTCAAATTTCACCCATGTCTATTAAAATGGATTTTAGTTCCACCAGTGTGGGTTTTAGGGATTCCTGCAACTGTGAAACTGTAGATGTGATGACTGAGTAGTTTTATGGGACAGAGAGGACAGTCTCACTGCTCTTTGAAACATGAAGTAAGGACTAATCATCCATTTATTAATTACAAATATGCTACTGATATTTCTAAATAGATCTGAAGATCCAAATTTGATATAGACACTTATTATGACCCTAACCATGCTGTGAAGGCAAATATGAACAGGATGTAAGGGTTAAAGCATAAACATGTGGCCTACACACACACTGATCATTAATTCATTTCCTGATATGACCTGACTTTATCCATACAGCCATGAATTTTGGATGCATGATATGCTGTAAACAAAGTTTAATTATTTCAAAGTGAGTAATAATAATAAATTACAAAAGATATTTGTGAAGTCTTCATAAGAACATTTAAAGAAATACAGTGTATTTTATTCACATAATCACATTTTCAAAATTTGAACCAGCATCAAATCTTTAAGGTTTCCTTTCATTTGTCATTCATCAGTGTTTCTCAATGTTCATCATTACACTAAGAAAAGATCATGATTTTGTCCACACAGGAAATAACAAGAAACAAATAAGAAAACACAAAAACAGTATTAAATCAAATTAAAAACAATTCTCATCACTTTAAGTAGAAGGAAAAATACTTGGCAGCCAGGAAGGACTGTATGTCTGATTAGTGCGACAGCTCCCTGGAGTCGTAGTCCTCAATAAATTTCTCCATGGCCTCCACACAGCGCTTGCCAATATCCCTGAGGTTCTCCTGCAGTGAGGTCTGGATGGGACGCTCCAGGGAGGGATCCTTTTCGATCAGCATCTTCACTACAAGGCCAAACATTTCACATTCCTGATAGTACACCTGAAAAATAAAAACAATGGGAGGAGGAGTGAGAGGATGCAGGAGGATGCACAGAGGAGAAACTGGATGTGTTGGATACAAAGAGGAGCAAAACAAACGAGCTGAGCGAGAACTCTCGTCATGCATTTCCCATTACCGCTGAATGGATTAACAATCCCCGTAAGTGCTCGCATGCAGGCTGTCCACAAGTCCTCTGTGTGCAGAGCCGTGGACATTTCTGCATCAGCTACCTGTTGCCAGACAGCTTTTATTTCTTGCAGTGTCTCTATAATCCCGCAACCATGGAGATATGAAAAGCATGAGGCCAGCTTTTCTGTCAAGTGGGTGGAAACACACACATACACTCTCTTGCACAAACACCCAGCCGATGAGCAGAGCCTCATGTGATGTCTGTCACATTGAAGGCAGCATTAAAGCACGTGTTGGAGAGTCTTGTGATACAGGTGAGCCAGCCTCACTCCACATTTCTGATCACTAAATGGAATAAAAACAGAAGAATAGCACTACAAATGATGTCAAACAGTGAATAAGACCTTTTCTTGTCAGGCTTGGCAAAGTGAAACCAATAATGACACTCATGCTGCCTCAGGCTCAGCAATTCAAAATTAATGTTTAGACTACAGCAAACAAATCTCTTTTCCTTGTCTCATGTCCCCCAGCGCTTTCTAAGATCTTCTCGCTGTCACTCTTTTTCTAATCCTGGCTTCTCTTATCTCCTCTCTTCTGCAGTCTGTTTATAACTATCCCCTCTCTCAAGATATGTGTGTGTGTGTGTGTGTGTGTGTGTGTGTGTGTTTGTGTAATGACACTCCACCTCATCTATCTCCTTCCTCTTCTGTTGGATGGCTCTGTCTCGTGCCACCGTCTGGCTCACAGTTGAAGGGAGCTCCCTGTCTCCACTCCTTTCTCTTTCTTTGCTTTTGGTCCCCCTGTGATCTCTCTCCCTGCTTTGGTTCCTGTCGCTCTGACAGCCCTGCAACAACAAAAGCCCAACATGACAGGAGTTGGACTGTAGTAATCAAACAGTTGGCCAAAAAACATGGGTACAAACACTGATGATGACTAAAGCTGCTAATGACTAAAGTGAAGCTCCACATGTCAACTTGTAACACTGAGGGAAGTGAACTATAAATGTATAATGGCTGGATTGGCCTGACTCCACCTGTCCAGCAGCATACAGAAAAAAACTGCAACCAGTGAATATAAGAAGCCAGACGTGAGATACTTTCTTCAGCAGTTGGTGGAGGCTAAATACAGAGCAAAAAACATGACCAAAAAAACAACCAATTGAGTGTAATGTTACCTGCTGAATGTATAAATAAAGAATAGCTCTATACGATAATTACATATCAGTGTTGTGTTTGCAGGTTGTTTTTGGTGCCAAAACAATGTCTTAATCTGGATTCAGTGAGTCACTGACTTCCTCACCTTCTGATAAGCTTGTACTCTGCAATTACAAATGCTAATTAGTTGATTATAAAAGGTGTACATGGTGTTTTTTACTTAATTAGCCGTCAACATGAAGACTGAGGTACAAGATAAAGAAAAGCAAAATGGCAAAGCCAGAGGTTGTTCTTACAAACATCCGGTATAATAAAACACAGTAAAGGACTGAATTTAAGTTTATCTGTATGAATAATTAACCAGTGTCACATATCACAGCATTTATGGCCTCAAGTAAATTTGCATATAGGCCAGTAAAATACATAAAGGGACAGTACAAACACAAAGATAGAGACAGGATAACACAAAACACAAGACAGATTTTTATACAATGAATCACTACAAGAGATCAGTCAGTTTGAATTTAAAATGTCTCCACTTCCTGATTTCATATAATAAGAATAATTCATGTAAGTCCTGTTGGATGAACCCTGAATTACTGAGCGGGCGAGGCCACCACGTCCCCTGGATTACACAGGATATTATGAGTTTATGATTCACAATTTTAACAAAATGATCAAAACTTAACATGAAATTTCTGAACAACATGACAGTGATATCATCTTATTGTCCTCAGGTATCTTATTGGAAAGTGGCCCTGTAAAACCTGAATGCAGCACATGACAAAAACACCTTTACTGATTACATTTTATGTGTTAGCCACACAAACCTAAAGTATTTATTTATTTATTTATTTATTAGGATCCCCATTAGCTGCAGCAGAAATGCAGCTACTCTTCCTGGGGTCCACCAAAAATTTTACATACATAAATAAACATGAATCAAAATTGTATATAAAAAGAAAACAAACATAAACTGAGAAAACATTATGAATCAGATAGAAGAAAACTAAATAAAGAAGAATACTTTTAAATTTAAAAAACCCTCTACCATGTGAAAAGAACAGTCTGTTTTGCATCAGTAAACACTAATAACTAATAAAACATAAGAGCTGCTATCACAGATTTGTACCTTTAGGCTGCTCCTGGTATCAGCAGCTTCGGTCACATTTATTAACACGGTGCTGATTAAACTATCGACTGTTAAAAAGAAAAGAAAAACAGTCACGTCTTGAATTGCCGTCCTCTCTTCTACTTAAAATCACTGCAGCAGTGAGCAGCTGCGACTCATCATGTGCTGCTCTGCTGAGGTCAGCCAAGAAATGTATGCCATCACTTCATTTCAGCAGCACCTGGGCTGTTTGCATTAAAGTCTGAGCTCTGGATTCATGTCTGACGAACAAACAAAAACACCATCTACTTTGTTACATTTACACTGGTAATACAAGTGCAATTACTGATTTATTTTTTGGGTCAATCAACTGATAATCAGCAACTGCAAGACATTTGATAAAGATATTAATAAAAAAAATAAACACAAGCTGATCTTTTCAATATTGTCTTGATTGATTGAAGCTGATCACACTATCCTGCAGTGCAAGTTAAGCTTTGTAAACTCCCCAAAATCTAATTTTGTATAATACAAGACCAGCAAATTTTCACATTAGAGAACCTGGAAGCACCAAAGGTTTTGGAGTACTGTTTGTAAAATGCTGTTGACAATGAATCAATTGTCAACAGCATTACTGATTTACACAAATTGATTAACCAGCAAACTGCCATACCTCTAATTCACAATAGTTTTTTTTTTTAAATTGTAACATTCAGCCATGTGCTGCCTGACATCATACATCATATCAATAATTTGTGAGGAAAATAGTATAATCCTGTGATTTTTCAGGACTGAGGGACAACTTTGTAACAAAATGAGAAGCAGAGCAGATTTTGTGTGAACTTACAGTGAATTGTATGTCCTTGTCTCTGCTGGTGCTGGACTTGGGTAAGAAAGGCCTTGTAGCTGGAAAACAGACAAACCACAAGGTCAACACAAGCAGACAACAAGAGGGTTTGTGTGAGTCATCAAATATAAAATGATTTATACTTATTAGTAAGGTCTTCTTTTTCTTTTTACAATAGTATCATTGATCTATCTTCATATCACCATTGTTTGTTTTTCTTTTCTCTACAAGTATTGGGGGTTTTGACATCAGTCAATTTTTGGCAACATCGGCTGTATCCTGAAAGCTGGGGCTGCAGTATTCCTATGTGAAGCAATAGCTTTGTTATGGCTCATTATATACTGCTGGCCAGTCTCTCCCTCTCTTTTTCTGTCTCACTCTCTTATACACACAAATCAGCGATGAGTCACCATCATCGCACCATCACTCAGGCACACGAAAAACCTGTTCCATACTCACACATACACAAACACACACCTCCACAGTGCTGCAGTGTGCGCACAGATACAGTGGCTGTGTGCGAGAGAAGATAAAAACATACAGTGCCAGCAGCTCAGTCGTTAAAAAAAACAACATATCATACCACTTTATGTACCAGCAAAAATCTGAGGCGCAGACTTCACAATTAGTGTTACAACCAAGGAAGCATTTTCATAACAGATTTAAAAAAACCTCTCCTGTTTACATGCAGACTCCCACCGAGAAAATATGAAGTAATATCTAATAAATCCATAACTAACTAAATGACATAGTTCACAGGAGGCAGGGACTGTGTGATGGCTCGGCTAAAAGCAGTTCATTGATGACATAATTCATCTATCGAGTTCAGGGAAAGCTTCTTAGTGATCAGCATTATGTAACATTGGTTTGTTGCTACCAGAGTGTGACTACCTACCAACCACCAGATACCACGATGAGCAAATGCCCTCCAAATATTTGTAATGCAAAGTGCTCATGAAAACATGTGCCTCGGCTTGCCTATACTGCCACCCGATGGTCATTTAATAAAGTCTAAGACGATCATGTAGCAGTTGTAGGGAACATTTTGTAATGAACTGTATACAAACATATGATCATACATGAACTGGAGGCAGCAACAATAACAGTTTGTAAACTTGATCATGTTTGATTTGTGTTGGGTTTGTGTTACATTTTGTTTTGAGTTTGCGGTAAATCAGTTTCAGTATCTCAATGCCAGGCTGTGTTTTGCAGTGTTGTTGCACTGAGTTGTATTACAGTGTATATGAGCTTCTTTAATTGTGTCTAAATGTTGTTTATGCCCATGACCGAGTTTATTCTGGTGTTTAGACAATGCTGAAAATAAAGTCCTTGCAAAGCACAAACTACTTGGCCCAAAGTATGCGAACACCCAAAGAAATATTTGAATACTGAACATCTCGAACCACAAGCAGTTTCTACAAGGATTTATTTTCCCATTCAGTCACAAAAGTCGAAATATGTGCAGTGCTGCTGGCTTAAAATGAGTCTGCTTTAAAACTCTGTTGGACCACAGCAGTTCATATACCTCCAAATAGCTCGAGTCTTCTTTCCAATCTCTGTGTATGTAACACTGTCAGTGCATGACTCAAGCTGCTTTCATCACTTGTATTGTATTTAATGTGAATTATGCTTCATCGTGAACCACAGGTAAAGTGAAATGTCTTGAGAAAGTGTAAAATTATTATTTTTACATTATTCTTACATTATTCCAACAGTTATAATATTATTATCTGTACCTACGCCGACATATCCTGCACACTGAGGCTTTTCTGCATTTAAAAATGATTAAAGTTATAGGAACTGTGAGCTTCAGCAGACTATTGTTTGGCTTTAACTACAAGCCAGTTTACCTTCTGTTCTGTGTCGCACAGTCTCACAGTGAATATGAGCAATTAGGAGTTGAAATGCTTTTGGTTCATAATAATAATTTCAACAGTATAACTGTGCGATCTGAACCTCAATCGAGCGGGAGATTTGTCTAAAATAATAAAGCTACTGTTTTATAGCTTCAAACTGGCTTAATTACAGTTTTATATTAGTTTTATATTAGTTATATAATTTATTGTCTTTTCATCTTGTGAAAACTTGACTTGCACAAAGAACAAAAGTTCTTTGAAACACTGAGTGTTCAAATCTCTGAAAACCACTTCTTTATGGACTTGATGAAGTCCTGCTGAATCGGCATTTATTAAAGTATGCCTAGGTAGATTTTTTCCATACAGTGAACATTTTGTTTGAGCTTTGACTCGATCTCTGTGAGGTATGGAAATAAGATGAAGGCTGTGTTTGTGTGTGTAGTCACTGTTTTCACAGACTTCTGTGACAGACTTTCACAACTTACTGATGTTTTGTTTTGAGGGGGTACTTCCCTCAGAGCTGCCTTTCCGCTCATAGCGCTCCTTCTCCTTTTCCCTCTGTGGTTGGAAGTGCTCTCTCCGTTGTACGTGCACCCGGTGGTACAAGTGATGCCGTTTCAGGTTGCTAAAGCCAGGTTTGTAATAGTCATCCCTCTGAAAACTGCACCAACAGAGGGGAGAAAACTTTTAGCTGAGCCAGAATCACTCTTAATGTTCTCATCAATACTCTGAAGGTAGATCTGTAAAGACTTGAGTGTAAAAGGAAAACCAATTACAAAATCTTCCCTGCTCTCAACCCATAAGTCTTACTGAGGTCTGTAGAACCGCCCTCCAAACTTCGGTTTGTAAGAACCAGACAACCATGCCCTTGGTCTGGACGGACTTCGCACTCTTCTGATCGGCCTCTTCTCATCCTGAATTAACAGGAGGTAGAAATGCATCACACACACTGGTGCTTTACAAACAGAGGAGGACAATCATGCAGAGACATACCAGAGAGGGAGACATGGCTCTGTCAGCTGACCTCCTGTCTGCAGGTTCATCACTGTGTTCCCTGTACCGCAACCCTGAACCCTGAAGACAGAAACCACCGTGTTCATCACAGTTTTCAGTCAGGTAGTAGGTGATGTTATTATTACAGCTTTTGACAATCAGTTTGTCATTTCTAAGCAAAACTCCAAATTCTCCAATGTACTAGCTACTTAGTTAAAGAGATATACAGCTTCTCTGTGATGTTATGATGGTAAAATGAAATAGTAGTAGCTCTGGATTGTTGAGTTCACAACAATAACCATAAAAAATATCAACATCTGAAAACTAAATAAATTAAAAAAACAAGAAAAACATGATGATAATTGATGATTTGAATAATTGTAAGTCACAGTCATCACTAGTGTGTAAACAATGCTAAAGCAACACTGATGCAGATTTCTGATGTGTCTTTTTTTTTTGCTAAAAGTACAGTTTAATACTTTAAATACAGTGGTAAACCAAGCATCACCATCCCAGGGCATCTCATTTGGATGTGGCTGCTGTCAACACTGAGTAATGTGTTGCTACACCACAATCAAAGATAACCAACCAGCACTTTAAACCTCTGTAAGTTCCCACTAGTGCCCCCATGTGTTTAAAATGGGACTTTTTTTCGATGGCGTTACTTTAGTATCTTGTCAGATAATATTTAGCAGATCACTGCAGTTTTTGTTACTGTCCACTATTAGATGGTGGTTTATGATTTAATTCTACATTGAATGACTGACAGTAAGGGGGTGTATGAAAAGTTTACCAAATTATGCATTTGCGCGCACAAGAAGTGATTGTGACAGCTCTTCACACCCACCCACAACATGTTTAGTTGTGTTTTTACCTTGCTTTCCAGTTGATCTTGTGCTCGTGCATGATCCATGAGCCTGCCACTTCCTGATCTCTGAGAGTGTCACGCTGACTTTTAATTTCTCTCTTGTGTTCAACAGACCAGGAAGCGTGTGATCTGTTCAATCAGTCCCGTCTGTCCATCTGCAAAGTGACAGCTCTCCGTTTACTGTAGCTGTGGATCACCTCGCAGACTGCACCAAGCGCACAAGTTGCTCAAAAAAAAGTTCACCTCGTGGTTAAAATATCTCACAACAGTCTGGGTTTCAGATAGTTATTGCGCAGGAGACTAACGCAACATCTTTTACTTCCTTTTTCAACAACCGCCCAATCAGGTTCAGACTGCCGTCATAAGTGCTTATCATAAACTGAAAAAAACGGAATCAGGCGTCACTCCTCGAAATGCGCAGGCGCAGTTCACCACGGCGTTACACCTGGTTTCACCTTTAACCCTTACATACTGTACTGTTCAGGTACAATCTGACCTGCTTTGACATTTGACAGCATTTAAAATACCCTAAATTAAATTACATTTTTCTTTCAGTCTGAAATTTACTGACTTTTACTAAACATGACCCGAAATACACAAATATGAAAATTATTTAAAATGTTATACTTTATAGCTACTGTAGTTTTTGGTCAGATTTCACCTCCATCTAAGCAATATCAGTTCTGTCAGTGTGGGTCAAATCAAGAAAAAGTGATGGTTTTAGGGATTCCTGAAACTGAAACTGTACATGACAAGACCGAGTATTTTTAATGCTTTAATGAATTTTTAATTTTTTTTATGGGAAAGTGACACAAACTGTATGTAGAATAGACACCCTCACTGCTCTCTAAAACAAAAATTAAGGACTAATCATCCATATAATAGATAGTCAGATAGGCTACTAATACATGCTGAGTACATCTGAAGTTCAAAATTTGACACTTATTATGGCATCAAATACGATCAGTGTGTAAGGGTTAAACACTGACAATGCTGATGGTGCACTTTGGACAACTTGTGAAACAGCAGCTCAGATTTGAAGATTTTCAAAGTGTACACCCATCAGGATGTTAATGTAGTATAATTTAACTCACTGTTTCAACAACAACACAGAGGACAGTGTATGTATACAGTATGAAAAAAATATGATGTGGAATCTTTCTGTTTCTTATACAAGTTTCTCTGTATTTTCAAAATTCAACTGATAAAAAACGATGTGCATTTACAGGTCTAATGTAAACAAGATGACTGTAAAACTGTGAGTGACCATAACATTTCCATTTCTAAAATACATTTATGAATTCATCATGATATGATCTTTTTTATTTATGTACTGTTCAAGTTTAATGTTGTAAACATATTTCTAAAATTTGACACAATTAGTTACAATTGAAAGGAAGAAAGTAATTTATTTCACAGATGTTTTTGCAACAATGTTGAATAAATATGTTTTTTGCATGTAAATAAACAATTAAAAAGCCAGAAATTACAAGACTACAAGACTTTAGTGTGTTTTTTTAACACCCCCCCATGACATATCTGCTCACAAATCCTTATAATATAAATTAAAATGAGGTTTTGTTTTTCTCAGCTTATTTAGTTGTGTTATTTACTTTCTGCCACCATACACTGACAAGACACCAAAAATACTGTTGCAAAATATTTAATCAAGGACATAACTTCTTTTGTCCTTCCTCAAGTTTGACACACAACATCTGACACAAAAGAGGTTCACGGGCAAAGTCGTCATCAGAAATGTTGGACATTTTAACAAAACATGTAGCTCTTAATTTCATCAAATTATATTCCTTCATGGGCCAATATGTCTCCAGGCCTCCTCATGCAAAACATTAAGGATATTTCTATTGAGCTTTTTAGGCATGTTCACAAGTCCACCCTGTCCTCGAATCATTCTCAGTCGAATCATCTCATATTTATATGTGATTTATATCAGATTTATTTATGGATGTGACAACAAATATCTGTGTTATCATTGGGTTTACAGAGATTTCATGTTGTGTCTTGTTTATATGTGTTTCAGACCAATGAGATGACACATATGTGCCAAACTAAACACAAATGTGTGCTGTTGGTAAAGTTAAAGCTTAAATGAGAATATGACATCACAGGTGTTTGTGATTTTGTTTAGTGACCTGAAACCTTCAGTGTTTCTTTACCAAGAAGATTTCTTAACAGTAAAGACACTTTTTGTTTACATGGTACAAGGGATGGTTTGGTGATTACAAAGAATAGCTGAGGACATCATACACTGACATGTTCCTGACGTGCTCCTGTCTCCACCCACTGTCTCCACCCACTGTCTCCACCCATCACACTTCTTCCTGCCTGGAGAGAGACAGACAGACAGACAGACAGACAGACAGAGAGAGAGACAGAGAGTTCATTAAAACCAGACAACTTTAAGATGACTTGGAGCAGTGTGGTTTCCTACTCTTTCTCTTCTGGCAGACGTAAAACGTTCATCCCAGGCCCGTCGACAAAGGTAATCCTAAAATGAAGACACAGTACTGAAGCTGCTGGGACTCTTTGTCCCGCTGTTGGTTAAAAGGTTAAAACTTGTTGGAGCAGGTTTTTCTTCTTGTCAGCTCAGTAGCACTAATTGTTCTGTGTGAATGCTGAGCTGTGCTTGTTGCGTAAGCCTTCCTATTATCATATGGAAAGAGAGGCAGAGTTTGCTTGAAATGATCATTTTTTGATACAGTACAAGTGTTTACTGGTCTCACACGTCTCTGTTGAGAAGGTAAAATTCCTGTTTAACAACTAGGGGGGAGGGGGAAATGAGAGGTAAACATAATGTTCTCATTTTGAAAGTGTAAGTTTCTGGTTTGAATTTAACACACAGGGTGTTTCACTTGATCAGCTCTAAACCTGTCTTGGCGTTATTCAGAAGTCCCAGAAAAGTTTCTTCTTAAAGTCTAAGATCGCCTGTGAGAAGACATGAGGTGAGGATGACAACATTTCTTCAAACATCCTGAGAAAATACGCCCAAACCTGGTGATATTCTATACTTTTCTCAACAAAAATACCAACAATCTGTTCCTTACCTGTGTGTTAGGTCTGTGGCATGTATTAACTGGGTACTATTTTCAGCTGTGTTTATGGCAGCTGGTCAGTGCCTGCATTCAGTTTTATAGCAGAACATGTACTTTTAATAGTTGTTGTACATCGATGGAGCTCTATGCCACAGAGGCTTGACTTTTCCATTTCCAGTTTTTCCATTTGTTCACAAGAAAGAAATATAGAAAATCACCAGACTCCTTCTTATTATTTTAATGCATCACTGACCCTATGTGGTTTAATCCCATTTTACAGAATGCAAACTTTCTCAAGAGGACAAATTCTCCAAGAGTTTCAGATGCGATGTCAGGCACTAGCGGCCAATGACAACAAAGGCTTTAAGCAGGAGTTTGAGGTAACTGCTATGCATAAAAATTAAACTTGAATTAAATGTCTGTTTTGTGCAGTGTTTGTAATGTGTGTCACTGTCTGGTTGTGCGCAGGAGCTGAATGATGTTGGCAAAGACCTCCCCTCCAAAGCAGGGGAGTCAGAGGTCAACAGAGAAAAGAACAGATACCCCTACATTTTACCATGTCAGTGCAGATCTCATCAGACGACAAGTGATTACAGGAAGCGTGTGCTGCAATATTTCCAAGTCTTTCATGTGTTCATGTCATACCTTGTTGCAGATGATCACTGTCGGGTGAGGATGTCTGTACAAAACTCCTATCCACACACTGACTACATCAACGCAAGTTTTGTACCTGTAAGAACCCGTTCACCTCCTCCACCCAATACATAGTTTCTGTGGTTTTTATTACTCATTCATCCTGCTTCACTGTCAGTCTGTGTCTCTGTCTGCTGCATCTGTTACTGACTGTGTGTCTGCATTCAGGGTGGAGGATCAGAAAGAGACTTCATCTGCACCCAAGGTCCTTTGCCCAACACCATGGCCGACTTCTGGAGGATGGTGTGGGAGCAAAACGTCAGGGTGATTGTCATGGTGACGGCTCTGAGACAGAAGGACATGGTGAGAGACGCATTCAGTCTGTGTGTGCGTGCGATATCCATTGGCATGCTAATTTTCTGTCACTGAGTTTTTTTCAAGGGTTACACTTGAAGCTCAATACCCACCTTTAGTTAGCTTAGAGTACAAAAGCTTGAAACAGGGGGAAATAGGAGACCAGAGAGAGTCCTCTGATGGAAAATGAGAGCTGTTGTCATTTCAGCAGACGCCCAAAACAACATATGCTTATGCTTAACTGACAAAACCCTTTAGTTGCTGTGTAGCTCTTGTCCATTTTGAGCAAAGAAAGGAGACGAGTGATGCTATTATAAAGTCAGAAAGTCCTCAGCCATTGGTGAGTGTTGTCCTTCTGTTGATAGTGGTGTCAGATCAGAAAACACTTGTCTATGTTTTCTTGTTGCCCGACTCCATCCAAACAAAATCCAGCCATCAGCACCTCCAAAGCTCACTGTCAACACACTAATTCACAAATAGGCCGTTGTGGCGTAACAGAGGGTTTGTACCAGACAGTCAGTGAAAGACTCCATCAAGTTATTGAGCTGAGACAAGAAATACATCCTGTAAAACCACCACTTTACACAGTTTATTCATTTTTATATTTTGAAACAGATGAGATATAAACTGTATTATTATGAATGTGTTAATGTATTATGATAATGTGTTAAATCATGGGGTTTAGATGAACACATTACCTGTGGTACCTTGTGCTGCGCTAAGCTAACAATAACTTCACTTTACTGTACAGATACAACAGTCAAACGGTAAAAACTGTTCCTTTAATAATATCAAAAATGAACCAACTTAATCCATTTCATCTCCCATATGAATCTTTGTATTTGTCTTGTCCACATCTTTTAAACATTTAGTGTAGGATGGAAAAGACTAAAAGCTAATTTGAGACAATATGCAGTAAACCTAGAGTTCAATCAGTGAAACCAGATTGAAAGTGCAGGTTGGAGCTACTTTAAAAACACTCAGATATTTTAAGTTTGCTCTTTATGTTGCTATTTTATGATCAATTCATGCAGGAAATCTAGTAATTACAAATGTTTGCATACATGTAAACCTTCCCTCCGACCTAATCTCTCACTTGTGTTTTTTTCAGGTGCTGTGTGATTTGTACTGGCCTCTGGAAACAGGGACCGTCTATCATGGACTGATCCAAGTGACAACAGTGGCTCGCAAACAAGGTCCAGATTATTTTGTCACAACCATTAACCTCAGGCAGGTGAGTGAGAGACACATTTTTCACACTCTTTGGAGCCGTCAAACTGCTGCAGTTAACTTCTGTGTGCACTGACCATACCTGTAATCAGTTGAAAAAAGAGTGAGTCCATGTAGTTGGATTAAAGGAAAGTATTTGTGTTTTTAGAGAGACTGTCCAACAGACAGGATAATCACACACTACTACTACCCGTCCTGGCCAGACCGAGGTGTCCCTAAGAACTCATCCTCTCTCTGTGTCTTCACTGAGCATGTGCGGCAGCACTTGGAGGCCATTCCCCGTCTGGGCCCAGCTGTGGTGCACTGCAGGTGTGACCTCTGACTTCAAGCACAGCTCGATCTCCTTCAAGAAACCCCATTATGTTATTCTGTGACTGTCAGCATTAGCACTTTTCAGTGGTTCATCAAGCAGATGCTGCATGAGATGGTGTCTAAAGTCGATGCTTGTTTTTTGTAATTCAGTGCAGGTGTTGGCCGGTCAGGAACATTTGTGACGTTGCTGTGGCTGATGCAGCTGTGTGCGCGTGGCATCCAGCCAGACATTAGAGCTGCGGTGGAGGACCTGCGTCTGCATCGCATGTGGATGGTCCAGAAATTGGTCAGTTCATAGTGACACTCACCTGCAGTGGTTAATGAAGTATAGATAAGATATTTGACCTCAATTAAAGGGGCAATGACGGTGAAAATGAGCAACCCTGGATTCGAAAGTGTAGTTCAAGTATCTAATGTAACATGTCATATATGGAATTTAGAGGGTAGATTTATCATATGTCATTACAGTACATTTATTAGTATAATTGATTTAAAACAATGCTTTACAATGCAACATAAGACTGGAAACAAATGGGCCAGAGGTCCTCCGCTCCCGTTTTTATATTTAGCATGCTAAGCTAAGTTGCAGTCTGTAGTCTTTCTTTAACATAAAAATATAACAGCTGTATTTTCTTTAATGTTGCTGCAGATATGGTGTAAAGTCACAATTTATCATCAGCTAATTCTCTTAATCAGAGGTAATCAGTAGTATAAATGTAGATCAGTTAATGCAGTGTTTTTCAACCACTGTGCCACAGCGGTTGGAAAACAGTTACAGAAAAACTTAAAATTAGTCACAGAAAATGTGAATACTACACAGCCATGAGTCTTCTCACTTTGCTTATTTAAAATTTTAAATATACATAACATTCATGTTAAACGCACCATTGTCCTCTTTAGACCGCCATATTGAGAGTATTGAAAGGCATACCTGTAATTCACAGTGCAACGTGTCATCCTAAACTCTTTGTACTGCACTGGTTCATAGGACCAAGCCTCTTTGTTACCTTCATGTCTTTCTGTGTGCTCAGGAGCAGTACATATTTGTTCATCAGTGCCTGCTACACTGGCTCAGTGGAGGAACCTCAGTCGGGTGAGAAAACACACAAAAAGCTCCCACTGAGCACTAACAGTGTATAATTAGTCACTGTGACGTTTGGTGACATTTTAATTAGGTGTCTTCTTTTTCCCAGCAGCCCACAGATCCAGGGAGCCAGTTTTAATACTAACCCCCACATTCAGGATCATCCTCACAGCTCCACAGGACGGGGAGACAGAGCAGGGAGGAGGAGACATCACCACCACCACCACCGACAGAAACCTCCATCAGACCAACCACAGAACACAATGCAGCAGATTTTACATCCTGGGAACTTGCTGAGGAGATTACTGTCCTCTTCATCTCCGTGGAACCCAGCCTCACATAATTTTTGAACCAAAGTACTCTAAAATGTATATATGTAAAAACCAAGCAAGACATTGGATGAAAAAAAAAAGTTTTTGTTAAAATGCCCTCAAGCAGCAGAGACCAAGACTGCAGAAGCTGTATGTCCTGTATGAACTGCACATGGACAGACCCTGCAGGCAGAAAACCGACCTGACAACATGTACATAAACGCTGGCAGAGGAATCACACACACAGCAGTTCATACTGTTACACACAGAACAAAATTAAGGCAACAACCTGCATTACAGGTCGGACCTGTTCTTTTCCTGTTAGTTACTCATCATGAGACTCGTGAGAAAGAGGCTGCTACCTGTGCATGCTGCAGGGAAACACTGCAGAGGCTCGCTAACTAAATATTTCATGTATCTACAACACACACCTGGAGTTTTATTTTTTAAAGCTTGTTTATCTCCAATACTGATAAAGTGCTGATATGATTTTATTAAGGGTTTTTTTTGTTTTGTTTTGTTTTTTTTAAATCATTGTGCATCATTTTATATCACACAATGCAGGCTATCAGTACTTAAGGATGCATGTGCGGAACTGATACGGGACTTGCTAGAAAGGCAGACACATGGTGTAGTGGCTGTACAAAAAAGGTCATGTTTCAAAAACACACAGGCACTGCCATTCTCCTTAGATGACTGAAAACCCATTACAGTACACGAAGGAGCTATGAGTATTATACATTATAGAACATTAAGGGCTAACCCACATTTTAGAGTCTTTCGTCTGTCTTGTAGCTGACATGTATGATACAATAGATCCCTCTTCAGGTCAGTTGTAGGGGTGGTGAAGTAATGAGAAGAGAAGGGAGGCTCCAGCAGCGGTCAGCATCCTCCGCCTTCCCTCTGCCACGTCTCCGTGTCACAAGTGCTAGTAGCTGCAGGTCGAGTGGTGACGCCGTATTGCAATCAGGTCCGTAACGGATTTTAGATGCGAATCAAAGCTGCTGAGCTCGCCCAACAGGGGACGCAGCAGCTCAAGCAGCATTCGCTAACAAGCGAGTCATCTCCAGAGTTCAGTGTTTTTCGCTCAAGAGTGAAATACAAACAAAGAGAATTCACACAACTTGAAAATGAGCTTTTAGCCTATGTTTGGCTACTTAATGCAGTTTTAATACCACTGAGGTATTCACTGTGAGACTTAACAGTGACCAAGGCAGATGAAGGAAAGTAGAGCAACAAAGAGGGATGTTTAAGAACAGCAGCATAGCGCAGGCCAACCCCAGTGAAAATATATATGAAATATATTACAGATTAAAACAAAACAGGAAAGAAAAATCAACAATTGTTCCAGACTATTGGTGAGGAGAACCAACAGTTAAAATAACATTTAAATTAGAGTTCAGGTCCAATAAAAAGATCAGACACTCCATCCTTTGGCCAAAACAAACAGGGAAAAAAAACAAAAACAAAAAAAACTTGAGTGATTGCCTCAGTGAGACAGATCATTATTTGTATTGGTTGTTTGTGTATGTACAGTCCATGTGTGTGTGAGATATGCTGACACATAATGAATATAAACATATACATGCCACCCTTAAAGACCACAAGAGGGTGTGAGAGAATAGAAAACTACTCATAATGAGCAATCAAAGGCTGGGTGAAGAAAAAGAGGAAGAGTCTGGTCCATTTTTCATTCTCCTCCAGTCCAACTAGTGCACACCCTCCGACATGTTAATGGCTTCCTGGATTTCGCGAACAGCGAGGATGCGGGCGAGCATCTGCTCCAGCTGTTCTTTTGGGATTGGCTGAGTTGAGTACCAGATGGGACTGTTTGGAGCCACCACAGGCTCGGGGGTCAGGTAGAAGGTGTCATTGCGACCTTTAGCGCTCTGTGGACTGAGACAAACACAGAGTAAGGATGTTTTCAGGATACAGATGTAAAACTGTTTCGGCCCAGCAAAAAAAAAAAAAAAAAAGAAAAAAGTACCCATTATAAACTACTTGGACAGAAAGCCCAGTGTTTACAGGTAAAATCAGTGTAGAGATGGCCATTGCTCACTCTACCTTAATACACACTCAGTTTATGATCATTTTGGAGCCTACAGCATGTAATGCTATCGAGCTGTAATCTGGTTTTCAGCTGATATTTGTATCAGTCAAATAACGCAGTTAAACAGCAGCAAAAAATAATCAGAAAATTCAAACATTGTATAGAATTTATTGCAAAAAATGTTGTGTAAGAGCCTGTGTCCATAGAGTGTTTTTTTTGTGCTGTAACACCTGTTTTCAGTACAAACCCTTTGGAATTCAGTGTTTACACCGCTCACACGTTCTGTGCACAAAAGCACTCAGCGTTATTTTCCACTGCACTCTCTGCTTCCAGCTGAAAACACTTATTATTTTTGAACATCACTGCGCTCATCAATGCCCCTTCTCTCTCAAAGACCACTCAGAATCAAGGAGGAGGCGGGACTTATGATGTTTACACTGTCAGCGGAGAAGAGGAAACGCAGACAAGGTATGGATCCTTACTGAAAACTCAGTTGTTATGTAAATAGTGCAGCCAAGGCCAGGACCTGGTCTGTCTTTTTGTTTTAGCTTATTTTTCTGAAGTAAATCAGAGTCTCTGTGTTCACAATGAAGCAACGCGGCAGAACTACAGGGAGGTTTTTTGTAACCTAGCAACAATAAATGCTTGAGGGAATCGCTTCGAAAATGTGCTGGGTGCTCCCAGTGCAACAACAAAATCTCAATATTTGGGTTGTTGTGTAAAATGGAAGGAGTGATGGCCAAAACCAATAAAAAATTTTAAAAATATATCAGTGTGGTAAGTGTGTTTAAACAAAATTCATAGGAACACTGGTATTACCAGTGTTTTTAATTGGCACTTTTGCCCATATTCACAAGCAGTGATTGATGCTGACATTTAATGAAGACAGTGAAGGCCAAAAAAAAGTTAGGTTTAATCCTTGCTAATGTTGAAAGGCAAAAAAAAAAAAATCACCTTTTTAGAGAAGAGCACAAGAGAAGAATTATGCAGTATCCATGTTTTTGTCAGTTGCCTAGCAACAATGTCCTCACACATTTAAGCACTTCAACACGGAGTGCAACGTGTACTCTACTTCCCATGTCAATAACACAAACGCAGAGTTTTATTTAAAGGCAGCAGCACCTCTAAAGAGAGACTCTTACTCTTGGTATGAATTGATAACTGTAACCTTGGTCACAGTGCAAAGCAGCACATGGGAGTACATCACGTACCTCAGGAGTCATTTTTTCAGATTAATTTCCTGCTTTTGTACATTTCTAATATAGATTTATACTTTGGTCAAGTTTCAGAGGGGCATGAGAATGGTACTCCTCAAAATAAAACTTTTACAGTTACTTAATTTATCATTAATATCTCTCAACACCACCATAAGCTTGTATATTTACCATTTGAAGAGGTAGAAATCATAGAGCTTGATGGGGCATCGCAGCGGGTTCTCTGGGTCTTCCAGCTGTTCTGAGTACATGTCATCTGTCACTGAAGCAAAACAAATACACTGTCATAATTAGTTTATCGTTATAAACGGGGTTTCCACTCAGACATATCACAAATGATATCCATACACACTGACCTTTCTGCCCTATGAACCTCTCTGTTGACTTTAGGTATCGAATGCTGGTGCTCTTGTCTTTGGGGTTGTTGGGACTCTTCCTAGTGTGTCTCAGCACCTTTGAAAAGGCCACTTTTAGATGCTGATCCACTGTTTTCAGGTGGAAATACCTGCAAAAAGGTGTACATACATCAATAATTTGTGTTTTGTAGATGTGTAGGTTGTGAATCTTTTTACATTCTATGTGAACATTTGTTATTTTTACAGCGGTATATCAGGGACAATATCATTTTACATCAATTAAGCAGTCAAATCATTACAATACAAGGCCTCCACATCACGTGAGTCCAGCAAACACTACATTTGCGAAACATTGTGCAACTCACTTGGTGTTGAAGAACATTAAAGTTGTGAGCAGTGTTGAGGGAGAATGAGCTCCCAGCTGTTTACATTCCCATAACATCTCCTCCGTCACGTGACTGGGGATAACGTAACCTGATAGGGGAGGTAAAGATCAGATTATGGAGATCTGGATAATCTATGACCAAAATGTACTATATGCTATTACAGCCACATCAAACAGAACTATGCATGAATTACAAAGCACCTAAAATTAAACATCTTATAAAACAAGTTATAAGGAAAGTTTAATAATCAATCTTTAATGTTTAATAAACATTAGCTTTAATATAATCCTTGAAATTGGAATGAGACAGTTTTTTATGAATTCCTATTTACTGAATTAGTTAACATTATGTTATTTTAGAGGAAAATCCATGGGATTGTAGAAAAAGACAAAAGTTGACAAGCATCGTCTTGTATCACCTAGCGGATGAATAGATGGTCTCCAAGGGTCCAGGATCTGGTGCAGGCTGTGAGCAAAGCGAGTGTAGTACTGATCTGAGAAAACGTCATCCACTCGACCATTATCAAAGAGATACTGCAACAACAAAATCGAAGTAAAATAGATGCAGTCCATCAGTGTTGCCACTTTAATCCAAAGGTTCATGAATTTAATGTTTGTGTACAAATAAACTTACTTTTTGTAAGCACAAAAATACATAATAAAGTACATCAGCCTCGTATGACTCCCCTTCCAGCCCCCGGGCCTCTGTTGTCATCATAGAGAGGCCCATACAGAGCTCAGCAACTGCACATGATACCAAGTCCTCCTGGAAACGCAGTGCCTGACGTCCTAAAACACACAAATACAAAACACCAGTGATGGGACGCACTGAGTAGAAATTACAATGCACATGTGCATCTGTAAATAAATACTGTCAAAGCTTCTTTTAAAGCATTATGTAGGTGCACTTACGGCCAATTGGGGCCAGTTTATTTTTGTCTGATTTGTCCAGCTCTGCATTTTTCCGCTGAGCCCAAAGTCGCCACACATCCAGCCCCTCCTCTGGCTTCAGAGTGGCAGGCAGTAGGAGTTCCTGCACCTGTACTTGCTGTTGGCCTTGACCATCTACCTCTGCTACAACTGCTTGACCCTGCACAAACAAACAGGAATGTTACCTCAGCAAATCAGGAAATACATACATAATCTGGTTAATCTGGTCAAGATATGGCTGAGCCCCAGGTGTTGTTACCTGTAGCTGCTGAGCGTCCTGCCCCGTCAGCCCCTGTGTATGCAGCACCTGCTGTTGTGGGTCCCAGATAAGGGACTGTGTAGCATTGGGGTAGCCCTGTACTGCCACTGGGATGTGGATGTTTCCATTCATCAGCTGTGCAGGGAACAGTGTGTTTGCAGCCAGTGTGTGCACCACTTCTTCTTGGCTCCCCATCCCTCCAGAGCTTGTTATGCTGGAAACAGCCTGCGCTGTCTGACTTTGACTTGCAGGATTTTTCAGCTTGTCATTTTCAACTGTAACTTGTGTTGGCATTGTGGTCATTGTTGTAGTGTTTGCTCCCGCGACCTGCACTGTTCCATAAGCCTCCTGAGGGATGGCAATGTGTGTGACCTGCTCCCGTCCCCCAGATCCAGCAGGTGCAGAATACACAGGGATAGTCCATGTTTCCCCTGTAGGACTGGTGATAGTGCCTGTAGCACTGTAAAGGTGAGAACTGTCCACAGTTAGAAGGTCTGGCCGCAGGGACACGTAACTTTGCTGTTGACCTTGTCCTTGAGGGATAGCGAGGACTGTGGCTACCTGCTGGCCAGGCAGAGCATAGGACACAGTGATGGGCATATCCACCTTACGCTTTTTGGCTGGCTGGAGGACACCTGCTCCCTGGGATGTGGCAACTGTGGTTCCCATCACTCTCCTCTCTGCACCATCCTGCTGCTGGGTGGGAGAGAGGGCCCCCACCGTCTGTATTTGGATCTGTTGTCCTCCTGCAACGGCTGCCACCAACTGGGCTTGAAGCTAAACAAAGACAATAATCAGCGATTCAAAGTGGCTGATACCATTTGCAGTTCAGCCATATCATGTTCTGTGTGTGCTTACTTGTTGGTGTTGCTCCTCTGTTAGCTCCCCAGGCTGAATCAACTGTGCAGTAGTGACACCTTGTAGCTGCTGATGGGAGCCAGAGGGCACTTGGAGAACCTGACCAAGCATCTGACCTTGCTGCTGCCCCTGGATCTGCACCTGCAAATAATGATTGTAGACAATCATATAAATGGACTAAAGTTACAAATGTACCAATATTAAATTGTACACTCAGTGCCGAGATGCCACAGATGTACAGACCTGCACAATCTGCTGCTCTGTACTTGGTTGTACAGACTGCTGCTGAGACGTGGACTCCTGTATCTGTATCTGTTGTTGCTGTGGCTGGACCTGTACCTGGACCTGCATCAGAAGACCCAGTTTCTGTCAGAATGCTTTATTCAGGGATAGAGTTATTTAATACACTGTTTTGTGATCATTTAGTATGACAAATTACCGGACACGCCAGTTCCAACAATGACCCTGCCACCTCTGTGCTGTCTGTATAGATGCAGTTAGCCTCTTGTTGATAGACCATAGTGGTGGTGGTGGTCGTAGAATCTCCACTTTGCTGGCTGAACTCCTGCAGGGCATCTGGACCCTTACTGGCCAAGGACTCCAGGAATTCCTTCATACGGTGCTGAGGGATGCTCCGAGCTTTCTGCCTCACTAGCTCCTCGTAGGAGCCTGTACCATCCAGGGAGTTATTCATCGTTGCAGTCAGTTTTTTTAGTGTTAGAGGAGCCTGAGAAAAGGTTATTATTAGCATTGTTTAAATTGAATGCAAGCTTTTCTTTTTACATTATCTTTACAACATCAACAACGGATGACTATGAATCAAATTACAGAAGCCTTGTCAAAACTCTTAAAATCTAAACGCCTGTAAATGCGACAGAAAAATTAAAGATGACACAACATAGTCAATGTGCTGACATCACCTCAATATTAAGAGTGGGAACTGACCTACAGCTCCCCATCCACTGGCCACACACACTGCTGGTAATACGAAAGGGTTAATTCTAGCTGAGTGTAAACGAGCTGGGACAAAAGCGCGGTCACTTTCCAAATCCGATGCAGTATTCAAAGCAGTGACGGAAACTGCTGTATAATGAAAACGTGCGAGTTTTCAAACTGCAACTACGTTACTATTATGTGTATAGGGCGATATTTCAACAACAGCTAATCTAAACAGCTGGTTACACAACAAGCTAGGTTAGCCAGGTGCACGGCTAACTAGCCGCGTGTTGTTTGCAAATTAGATGTGGCCACAGCTGCGCTTGGACACGCGTAATAATGCCCGAAGCCCGCAAATGAAAAAAGGTCAGCATTGCGACAGGTGGAATCATACAGAGAGAAAACTACAACAGCTGGGGTAACACTAGTGTCGACAACCAATTACATTTTTCTGTTTTCTTCAAAGCTAGCAGGCTAACGTTAGCAGGCGCGTTAGCTACCTCTCTTCCTCAACCGGGCCGAGGTGCGAGCTGCCCACAACCGCTTCTCTGCCCTCGAAACGGCGCTCCTCTTCCAACGAGCTGGGAGGCAAAGCGCTATTAGTATGTTCTGTTACTGGTTTATTCTTTATTTTTTCGCGGTTTTCATCAGATGGTTAGCTGTAGTTTTTCTTTCTCTACCCCACTCATATTTCGCTGGGCGCCATCTTAAAACAGTACCCGCAGACCAATAAGCAAGCGATTTGCAACTCTGACCTGTTCTCGCGGTACTTTAGCCACATAATCTCGCGGTAACTAACGCGGGTATGGTAGTCTGTTAAAGGCGACACACGCGGCCAAAGTAGACGACAAGATCAGGTAGATGTCAGTCCACCTTAAATCGCAGTTATACCAGAGAGCCGCTCCTAGTGGTTCACTGGCTTCTCAATCTTTTAAGGTGGTCCGAAAGAGATGTCCTGAATATTTGTGTGGCGCCCTGGAAGCTCTGGGCAGTTGAGGGTTAATTCCCACGCACTACACTTCAGCGTGGCCTGTATCTCCTCACTTGTGTTGTGGACCAAATGTGTGCACGACTGTTTAATTAGGGCCAGGGCCCCAGGGGCAAGGGCCCTATTGTATCTGTACTCTTTTTTTCATTCTTTCATTCTTTCTTTCTTATTATTATGTCTGTTTGATTCTTAATTTGACCCCCTCAACATCCTTATAAACTAACCAAATTTAGCACGTACACCAGGTCTGGTGAAAAAGTTGATAAAAATGGAAAAACCAAACCCCTCAGTGCAAAAATGGGCTCTGTAGCACCACCTAGGCTCAGAAAAGCACCCGCTGTGGCCCACAGGAATGTCACAGAGACACAGGAGAAAAGCCGGATTGTAGTACTCATCAAGACCTAAAAATCACGTGCTGATACCCCTAGGCTAAAATCAACAGGAACTTGGCAAATTTAATTTCAATGTTAAATTCAACACCAAAATTTCACTTAAAACTAAATCTATCTCCTCCCAGGGCGTACATGGTAGCAACTTCAGACAGATGACAGAGGACACAGTGCTGACCAAAATGACTTAGCAGTTTTTTCATGACTCGAATCATTTGGATTTTATAAGCCCGGAAAGTTGGAGTGCTCCTCTGTGTTCTCCCCTTACAGTCAATGGAAATGAATGGGAAAAAAACTCACATGTGTCACTCTGGGCTTGCCACAGTCTAAAGTATAAGTCTGATGGCTTTCTAACCTATGCCGAATGAAAGAGCAGGAAAAAACCTTTGAGAACATTATGGTTTGTGTAAGATTGGATCAAGTTTGTGGTACTTTTTGGGATGTTTTCTAAAATTTTTTCCTCTTTCTGTTCTCTCTCTGCTCTCTCTACACTGCAGGTCATGTGACCTCACTCTGAGCAGGAGAGCAGTTCCCAATACACACACAGTATAAAAGCTGAGAAGGGGCTGAGAAAACTCTCACACTTAAACTGTCATAACTCAAAAACAGTACAAGATAGCAAGAACATATAAACACAAGACTTAACTTTCAAAATCTTGTGATGCTTTCAAACTTCCTGTGAAGTCTGTAGCTAAAGCTACGTTCGCCCAGTCGAAGCTCAAACAGATGTGGGTTTGGCTGCTTTCTCCATTGGATTGCATGACAGAAAAAACTTCACAGAGCAGCATGCTGCTCACTGTGTGCAGACATAGTAAGGCAGGATGACAGGCAGAGGTCACAGGTTACAGGGGCCAAAGATAATGTTGTTTATGCTTAGAAATACATAAGGGAACATTTATTTACTTCTATATGTGTAGCACATGGATGAACTTGATTCAGTGCCTGATTTCCACTTTCAAGCAGTGACTTCAGTCACGTTCTGTCCTGCCTGCATGACACAAAGAAGGCCCACACTGCGCTCGGTGTTGTGGACCGAGTGGCGGCAGTCGTCCACGTCCGGGGCGAATTGCCGGGGACGGGGACGGCCGGGGG